>RJWJ010010906.1:15280-45796 GCA_004363605.1 Indri indri | reverse complement strand
GTGGAGGGGCTCCCGCTTGCTGATGAAGAGGCTCCCACTGCACTAATGGTCCCTGTCAGGGCTCGTTAGGGCGGAGAAAGGCCTGCGCAGCGCCATCCGCTTGAGCCAATCTGGCCCTGCTCTGGGGAGATGCGGAGCCGTGAGCACTGCCCCGACGACGTGGAGAGGGCCCTCCCTCCTCTCTCACAGTCTGCACCATGCTGGGATTGTTTATTTAGGGATATTTATCCCTGTCCCACCACATCCGTCTGAGTGAGCAGTGCACTGCACCACACCAAGAAGTGCCATAAATGTGCACATTTATTATGACAATTTTCTAGCACATGCTGGCCAGGTGTCCTGGGGAAGGGGCGCCTTTTGGGGATTTGCACAAAGGCTCAACACGGGTGAGTATAGGTGAATCAGAGAGGTCGCCAAGTAGGGGAGGAGTGGGGACAGGATTCGAACCAGTGTCCTGACAAACGGCAGTCCTCTGCAGGCCCCCTCGAGGCCCAGCCCTGGACAGCTCCCCTCAAACCCACCCTCATCCTCTGGGACCCCGTATGGCAATTCCAGGCCCAGCTTGGATTCCTCTCTTCCCTCTCTCTGGGGTCCACCCCCAGGCCAGACCTCTTGCTCCTCCAGGAAGCCTTTCCATCTCCCCAGCCCCCAAAGACCTCCCTTCTCTGACCATCCTGCACAGACTCTTGGCGCCCACCAACCTGGCCCTCAATTTCAAAACTGTGGAGGTGGAAAGAGCATGGGTGCTGAAGGCCTGCTCTGCCACCTGGGCAAGTCAGCCAGCCCCGCTGAGCCTCGGGCCGCACGCCTGCGAGTGGGAGTGACAAGCCTGCCTCGGACGGGCGCTGTTAAATGAGCTTATGGGCTTCAAGTGGCACAGAGTAGGTGCATACTTAGGGACAGTTCCCTGGGCTATGGGCTCCTTCAGGGCAGGGATGGCCTGAGCTATCTCTGTGTCCCCAGCATCACACTGGGCACGAGGTGGTGCTCAGACACGGTATGAGAGACAGGAGGAGGTGTGCATGTGAGACAGGGTGATGCAGGGACGCTTCAGGGCCACCAGTGGATGGCGCTATCGTTCAAGCCCCAGACTCACCCTCAGGGAGCAGGACAAAGGCTGAGCCAGGCTGGGGTGAGGGCAGAGCCATCTCCTGTGGGGCAATCCCTGAGCTGGCCGAGGCTGCAGCAGGCAGGGACCAGACAGGAAGGGGACAGCTGGGACAGCAGGTGGCCCTGGCCATGGATGGATGGAAAGCTCCATTTCCACTCCCAGAGGAGGGAGGCCGTGGGCATCTGGCCCCGCAAGCCCTGCCTTGTCTCCTTCCCATCCTTGTCCGAACCCCCCGGGAAGATGAGCCCCTCCACTGTGATCTGGGCAAGGTGGGCCAGTGTCCCCAGAGGCCACTCCTCCTCTTCATTCCTTCCTGATGGTCACATCTCCTCTCACTCTCTCTGTCCTGTCCTATCCCTTGCAGCCCTGAGCCCTCTGCATTCAGAGAATAGTGTGCAGAAACAGCATGTGAGTGTGCAGAAACAGACACAGAGCACGGCTGCAGCCGCAGGGCCAAGCCCGACTCAGGAAGCGCGGGCACAGACGCTGGGGGGACGGCCCTGCTGCTGCCTTTCGCCACTCGCCACAGGCCCCTGGCCACCCCACACTGCGGCCTCAGGCCAGGATGCACACAGCTGCCCCTCCCACTACAGGGGCCCCACAGGGCACGGAGCACCTCCCCTGGGTCCCCAGACAGAACCTGGGGTCTCAACTCTGCAGTCCAGACAGCGGAGCAGGCACTGCCAGCTGCATCCTGGCAACATCACAGACTCAGGTCACAGACTGCTCAGAGCTAGAGGTGTCTCGTCAACTCCTGGTCCCCTGCCTCTGCCCCCGGGGCAGAGACCTGCAGCCTCCAGGACAGGAGCTCACCCTGCTCTGCTCTGGTGGCTCCAGGTTTGCTCCCCCTGACACTGCGTGGTCCTCCTCTGGACCCGAAGTCCCTTCTCCAAGACCAGCAGCCCAACAGGGAGGCTGGTTTGGGAGGTCTAGCAACACTCGATTTGAATCCCAGACTGGCCACTCCTGGGTGACCCTGAGGAAGACACTGATCTTCTCTGAGCCCAGCTTCTGGCTCTGTAAAATGGGGACAGCAGTGTTCGCACGCTGCACTGCCCTCTAAGACCTCACGTGCAGGGTGTCTGGTTAGGCCCTTCCCTCTGCACCCCCGGAGGTGGAATGAAATCGGCCTCCTCCTCTGCTCCCTGCATCTGGCTCTGATACCACACAGAACACATCCAATCAAAGAGGAAGAAATATTGGGGTCAAATGACCAGGGAGGGGGGAATATACTAAAGAGCTGGATTTTAATCCCTGCCCTCCTCCCCACCGGCTGCGTGGCCACGGGCCAGTTGCTTAGGCCCTCCAACCTCAGCTTCCTCCTCTGTTCACAGGGATGACATCACCACCACCTCACCGGAGGGCTGCCAGGCCCCAGCACGATTACAGATGTAAGCCGTAAGTCACAAAATCCATGATCCTTCCTGTAATTATCATTTCGAGTCTGAGAGCCCTTTAATTATGTGAAGACAGTGATCAAGCCTTTCCCCTCCCCCTGCTCTATGCCACATTTCTCCAGCTGCTGAGGACAGCCAGCCTGATCACCTGCCCCCAACCCAGGGTGGGTGTGTGGTCGGCTAGACACAGAGGTCAGGCCTGGCTCTGCAGGCTGCAGCCCCAGGAGCCGGCACTGCCAGAGGAAGAAGACCCTGGCATGGAAGCCGCCTGATCCCACTCACAGGCTGCATCGCTGGCTGCAGAGAACGGGGCCCTGTGTGAGCTCATCATGGCGTTTTGGGGGTATGCTAAGAGCCCCTTATCTGCTTCATCCCATCCTCCCCACAGCTCTGCAAGGCAGGTGGTACAGTCTGAGGAAACCCATGCTCAGAGTGGAAGTGACTTGCCCAAGGTCACAAGGGCAACCAGAATGGTGGAGCCACAGCTCACAGGTCTGGGTGCCTCCAGCATCCCCAACTGTCTCAAAGCAACAAGGGGCGGGACATGTAATTATCCTTGTCAGACCAGGCTCAGAGGGGCAGGGCCTTGCCCAAGGTCACACTTCGAGTCACAGGCAGTGGCAGGGCAGGGACCCAGGAATTTCAGAGTTAGACAAGATTTCAGAGATCATCTTGACTCATCTCCTAAAGGTCCAATTAAGAAATAGTGAAAGTGAAATCCAAGTAAGGAGAATGGTCTGGAAACATGGACGCAGGATTAGGATATTAGTAAATGAGTGCAGAGATAATGTAGAATTCAACAGATGGTGCTAGGACATCCATTCGTTAAAAAAAAAAAAAATACAATTAGATGCCCACCTCACACCCCTTCCCAAACTAAATCCCAGTGTCTCTCTTGCACATTCCGGCCACCTCTCTCTTCCAGTCATTCTACACACACGCGCTTTGCCCTTCTGCTGGGCCTTGGAGATGCGGAGATAAATCTCGGGCCACCCTGAGCCGTGACTGAGCAGCAGACAGGCGGTGCCAGTCCTGGCAGTGGGTGTGGGGAGTGGGGCAAGCATGGGCCGCTGGGGAGCTCAAAGCCCAGATCTTTCCTGCTGCCAGGAGGAGGGGTGGCCTAGAGGGCTTCCTGGAAGAGGAGACACCTGCAGCCAAGTGGGAGGAAAGGGCTTGCTGGGGGACAAGTTTGGGGAGCCCCTATCCAGACAGAGGGAGGGGGTAGAGGATGGGAAAGCACTGAGCAAGGCAGGTTTTGTTTTGGGGAACTGGCTTCATTTCTTAGGGGCTTATGAAAAGCTTGATAGGACACCTTCAGACAAAGTGTCTAGTTTTTCTTATCATTTAACTTAATTTTGCTTATCATGCTTTTTGTATAAAAGTTTAAATTTTTTATATAATCAAATCTATCCCTCTTTTCCTTTATACATGTTGCCTTTGGTGTCGTGTTGAAGGAAGGTGGTGCGGATTATAGATCTAAGTCACGTTTTACACGGTGGTTTCGTGGTCTCGGTGTGTACGCTTAACTCTGTAACCCACCCATCTATCTACAGCTCTGTGTGTCACGTGCATGGAGAGAGGTTTGAAAGCCTTATCTCTAAAGCAGGAAGACTAGAATTTCTTTTTCTTTACATCTTTCCAAGTTGTTTGAATTTTCTCAACAAATGTGTGCTTTCTAAATAGGCAAGAAGTTTAAAAATAGAAAAAAGTACATTTTAATCCATCTGGAATTTATTTTGGTGTGAGGTAAGAGGCAGGGATCTAATTTTACTTTCACCAAATGGATGCTTCAGCTGTCCCTATACCATTTGTGACACTTGCAATAATTTCCACATTCGTTTACCACTCGGTAAACTCTCCGATGTGTGTGGCTGTGTTTCCAGGTTTTCCAGTCTGTCCGGGGCCGCCCTTTCCCCCCACATGCTGGCTCTGGCACGGCTCCTTCCTGCTTGGCCGGCCCTGCCCGCCGTGTCTCCCCTGTGGTCCCAGCTCTGCTCTGAGGTCCCAGAGCCCAGCTGTGCCCTCAGCACAGCACAGTCCTGCAGAGACTGGGAGGGGGGGATGGAGGGGCTGAGGGGTGCCTACCCCTGAGTCTGCCACCAGCAGGCCAAATCTCGGACACCCCAGCTGTTCCACCTTTGCCAAGTTCCAAATGGGAGGACTGATGCAAGGGAAAAGCTGGGGAAATGTCAGCTGGGATGGGTGTGGGGAGCCAGGAGGAAGAGATGGGCAGGCTCTGGCAGGATCACCCTGGCCCTGACCCAGGAGATTTGGGGGAGGGGGCAGCCCCGGGAGGTTTGAGAGAGACTGCATTAGGGCCAAGCAGGGAAAGGGATTAGAATCCCCACCCCCAGCCAGCTCCTGACAGCCTAAGAGTCTGGATTTATTTTTCTGGGCTGCAGAGAGCCGGGCAATTAGGCCTCTGTCTGCCCTTGCTTCTGCTGGGGTGCACTCAGAGCGGTTCGTTAGGCAGCAGGATGCAATCAGGCCCAGCCTGGAGCACCCTGTCTCTTTCCCCCATCCCTCGGGTTGCATAAGCCCCTCAAGAAGACACAGCAGAAAAGCTGAGGGGCTCTTACAAAGGACCATCCCAGGGAGCTCCAGAGAGCCCTGCCCAGGTCACAGGGTGGGTGGCCACAGCCCCCTCCCCTGCCAATGCTCCACTCTTGCTCCCCAATGCTCAAGGTGCTCACGGAGCTCAGCCACTGCCCTGGAGCCTGGTGTGGACATGCCAGGTGGGTGCGGGGGTTCCTGAAGGCAGGAGACAGCGCGGCTTTATTGCAGTGACAAACCCTCATCTCCCTGTGCCGCAACAGACTGGGGCTCTGCCGCCCCTCCCCTCCCTCGCGGATGTAATAATATCATCTCCTATTTTCTTATCCTCATAGCAACCCGGCGAGAGGTATTATCATCCCCATTTTAGAAGCAGGAAAAATAAAACTCTTCTCTCACCCCTGCTGGGTTCCTTTTCCTCAAAGCACCGGAGAAGAGAAAGGCACCACTTTGAAAGTTTGTAGGGTGGCACGTTTTCCCCAAGGTTGGAACAATGGTCTCTTCTGGTACAAGACAGCAGGCGCATTCGCATCTATTATCTAACCGGACCCTTGGGACATAGATCTGAACCTCCTTTTAACCCATAAGCACGCTTTGGCCTGGGGAGGGTCTGGGCCGCACCCAGGTCACCCTCTGTCACTGGGAAGTAGGGTAGAGTTCAGGCCACAGCTCCTTGCCCAGGAATGCCAGTTGTACCTGACTGAATCCAATCGCACCCTGGGCCCATCTCAAAGGCTGCTTCACCCGTGAAGCCCGCCCTGATTCCTGAGTGGGATCCATTCTTTCCAGGCCCAAATCCCTGACACAAACCTACCTGGTTGACAGGACAGGAAGCGGACGGCCAGTTGGGAACCTCCCCCCTCCCTCCCTCTTGCGGCAGAGCCCAATCCCAGCTCCAAGGGTGGTCCTACAGGTCCCACTGGCTGAGTCAGCACCCAGCCCTGCCAACCACAGCCGGGGCACAGGAGGCAGCGTCAAGAACGCCGCACTCGTCCGTCCACACGCGCATGCCTGCTTCCTCTGCAAGCTCACTGGGGTCCTGCCTCCCCACCTGGGCAGCACGATGGCAGGCACGCTCCCCAACCGGCTTCCTCACTCACTCTGGAACGCATGCGCTCAATCGTCCTCGCGGCGGCTCACTTGGCAGACCCTGCCCGAGGACCTCCTCTGAGCCAGGCCCCTGGAGTGTGCCGGCCCAGGCTCTGCCCTAAAACACTTAAGAGTCTAGTAGGAGACAGAGAAAAATCACAATCCGTGTGGCTGCACAGGCCAAGGTGCTGCAGGAGCCCAAGGAAGAGAGGAAAGGAGAGAGAGAGGGAGAGAAGGAAGGAGGAAAGGAGAGAGAGAGGGAGACAAGGAAGGAAGGAAGGAAGGAGGGAGGGAGGGAGGAAGGAGGGAGGGAGGAAGGAGGGCTGACTTTTTGCAGGGTGGGGGCGGGGCATTTGCAAGGCGTCGGAGGCAGAGAGGAGAGAGCAAGGGCATTCCAGCCAGAGGGCTGGCAGGAGCAAAGGCCTGGTGCCACGAAGGGTGGGGCTATCCTGGGAATGGGGAGAAGCCCGGCATGGCTGGCGTGGGGGTGTAAAGGGCAAGGGGCAGAAGAGGTGGGGACGGATTTCCCACAGCAGGTGTCTTCCTGCCTGGCAGGGTGGCAGGAGTTGCTCCCATCACACCTCATCATAGGAAGCAGGCCACTGAGGCTAGGGAGGCTTATTTGTCGGTTCCGCCCACCCCCATGGTGCTATTCCTGGGCGCTACTGAGACCACTCTCCTCTCACCCTCTCCTGGGGTGCAGCAAGGTTTCCTATCTCCAGGAATGGCCTCCACCACCCAGGCTGGAAACCGTGGGGTGATGGGAGTCATCAGAGACTCCTTTCTCTCAATCTCAACACAGTCTGCTGATGACACGTGTCTCTGATTATTAGTGTCTCTGGAATCCCTCCCCTTGCATCCCCCCACAGCCCCTGCCAGGCCTCAGCCTTTCCCCTCTGGCTCCCTGGCCCTCCCCACCTCCACTCAAGACCCTGGGATCATTCGCTGCGATTTAACCACAGTGGTCCTTGCTTGGCCTGAGTCTGACTCCGGGCTCCCACCACCCAGGCTGAAGTCCAGGCTCCTCTGCACAGCTCCGGGGCCCCGGCCCCCTTGACAACACACACACACACACACACCCTTGCCACCCACCTGAGCCACACTGGGCAGAATTGCTTTCAGTTCCCAAACACAAGGCACTGTCTTGTACCCACAGTTTCCCCTGCCTTGAGTACTTCCCCCCTCTAGCAGGCCAGCTCAGGCAAGCTTTCCCATGCTGGGGTTTCCCTGGGCCTCTGCAGTGATCGCCCTGGGTAGTCTGGGTGTGTCTGTTCTTGTCTGCTCCCCCACCAGCCTGGAAGCCCTTCAAGGCAGGGGAGAACTGGGTCTGATATACCTATGACCCCCGAACCCAGAGCAGGTAGCAGGGCAGGTTTGTTGATTGAATAAGTAACCCCTGCACCCCAGATAAGACTGGTGTGTAATAGGGGAGAGGGCACAGGCCTGGGCATGGAAGCAGGGGGCAGGGTGGGCTGTGGCTCAGACTCTCAGCTTGAAGAAATCGCTTACTGTTCCTGGAGCCCCATCTCTAGATGGGGGCATCAATTAAGATCATGCCAGCCTCCGTGCCGCACGGGTACTGTAGAAGTGCAAGACAGCTGACCGTCGCAGTCCGTCTCATTCATGTCTCTGGCTGGGAAGTTCCTCCAGGCATCTGACCTATATCTCTCTTGCAACAGAGAAACTGGTTTTGACACTGTGCTGCCTCCCGCAGGCACACGGTCTTCAGGGAACCTGTGGGGATGGCCTGAGAACAGTCTTCTGCCCTACCAAGTCCTTAATTGGCAGTATTAGAGTAATGAGTCACAGACAGCAACCAATTAATTATCCCCAGTTATGAAGAGCTCTGCTTCCCCTTCCTGGCTGCTGAGCCGGCGGCCTCCTGCTGCCAGACTCCTCCACTCCTCAGTGCTGGGGCAGGTGAAGAGGCCATGTCACCTCCTGCTTCCTTACACTGTCAAGCGTGTGTTCTGGGGGGCGGGGGCAGTGTGGGCCAAGGCCGGGAAGAGGTGGGGCTGTAGCAGGCTGGCAGGGCAGGAAGGGGGAGGCCAACATGGGTGGGGAGGTGGGAGCTCCTTCCTAAGCACCCCACCCACCCTCCCCGCTTCCCAAGACCCACCAGGGAATCCCTGAGGGTGCCTAGCCTGGCATTCAAGGACATTCCTTGTCTTGTCCCAAATAGTCCTGGTCCAGTTCTTCTTCTCACCCATCAGGCAACTTCCCAAGTCCTCCTCCCTGGGCCTCTTTTCTTCTCCTTCCAGCAAGCTCTCATTGAAACACATACACCCTCAACAAGCCAGGTGCCGGGGCTCATGCCGGTGATCCCAACACTTTGGGAGGCTGAGGTGGGAGGATCGCTTGAGCCCAGGAGTTCAAGACCAGCCTGGGCAACATAGTGAGACCCCATCTCTACAAAAAATTTAAAAATTAGCTGGGCGTGGTAGTGCACATCTGTAGTCCCAGCTACTCAGGAGGCTGAGCCAGAATTGCTTGAGCCCAAGAGTTTGAGGCTGCAGTGAGCTATGATCACAGCACTGCACTACTCTAGGCTGGGTGACACAGTGAGACCCCACCTTTAAAAAAAATAAAAAATAAAAAACCTAATAAAGCCATGCATCCTCAGCACATGGTCTCTCCCCTAGCCTGAGGCTAGGCTTGTGCAGCAAATCCATCCTGGGCTTTCTGAGGGAGGGTTCTAAGCCTTGCAGGCACACAATGAAACATGCCCCAAGTGTTAAAACAATTAGCAGGGCAATGCAAGTATGCATTTGTAAACCATTTGCTCCCTGCATACAGTAGGTACTTAATGAACGGTAACTCTTACTATTACCCTCACACTTCATTTTGCAGCCCGAGGGTGAGAATGAAATGCCTCTGTGACTGACCCACCTTTCTGTCACCCCATTTCACAGATAGACCCTGGGAGGTCGGGCTTCACAGAAGCATTTGAACCCAGGCTTCTCTGAGTCGGGAGCTGCAGGGGAGGAGTCCCCAGAGGAAGAAGAGGTGAGAATGAGGAGAGGCCCAGGCCCAGGCCCTCCACCACCCCCAAGCCCGGGGCTCTCCTCTCCCTACCAGCCAGCCTCTATTTGTTCAGCAAAGGTTACGGAGTTCCCTACTCTGCACAGCCCTGTCTTTGAGAAACCAGGTCGCTCTTCCTTCACTGTGCCAGGCCAGAGAGCCCAGCCGTCACTGCCACAGGGAGCTGGGGAGAGAGAGAAAGGGTGAGGGGCAGACGCTGGGAGCCCAGGAAGTGGGAGGAGAAGGGGGCGGGAGCCGGGTGAGTGAGTGGGGGAGAACAGGGCGGGGAGGCGGGGAGCAGACAGTGTTCATCTTCAGCTGGGATTGGGGTCACCTGAGGTGAGCTCAGCCATTTCTGCGGAGGCGCTGCCACCCAGAGCTGCTGCAAAGCCCTGTCTCCTCTCCCAGCCAGGCTCGTGGCCCCCTGCTGCCCCTCCAGACCCGTGCCCTAGACCCTGGCCTTGCAGGGCCCACCCTGCTCTGGTTCCCAGTCAGCTCGAAACCAGACCTGGCCCACCTCCTGTGGGCTGCAGCCAAGACCTGTCACCTCCTGACTCCCTGGCCTAGGACTGGCTGGCCCTGGGCCCACCAAGGAGTGAGACATCCTGGGAGATACGCCTTCCTCCGCATCTGCCCCGATGGCCAAGGGGCTTTCTGCTTAGCACCCCAGCCATCCTTCTCCTCCGTGTGGCCTCAGCTGTCTCCACACCCCCATCCCCGCCAGTGGCTGCTGGACATGTACCCTCAGGTCCAGATCTGGGCCCTGCCCCTCGCAGCTATGTGACCTTGGCCCAGTCACTCCTGCCCCTGGCTTCCGTTTGCCCATCGCGGCTCACAGCTCACTGGGAGGAACACGAGTGCCAAGTGTAGTGCCCAGCACAGAGCGGGCTCACAGAACACACAGGGTCCCGGCCACCGCTGAGCTCCTGCCTTTCCGCACACAGGAAGGCCAGGGCAAGGGAGGCCTGCCGCCTGCCCCGTGGAGAGCAGAGCAGGGGGCAAAGCGAAGTGGCCATGGAATTCTGAAGTCACGAACCCAACCCCTCTCCCATTCCAGAGACAGAGAAGCCAAGGCTCGGGCATCCGGAATGACTTGTCTCAATGGTTAGTCACAGCTGGCACTGTGCTGGTCACCTAACACCCCCATCTCCTGGGTCAGCCCAGTGGCTCCTTGAGAGGGCGGTGTTAGCCCCTCCAGCTCGTAGGCAAAGAAGCTCACAGACAACCAAGCAGGCGCTACTGGAGCTTAAGTCCCCCTGGCCCCAGAGAGCCCGTGGCCTGCACCCTGTGGGGGGATCCTGTGCCCACAGGAGAGGTTGTAACACATGGTGCCCAAAGGGCTCCCTGGAAGACACTTGGGGTGGAGACTGGGCTCCCTTTCCTGCACTGCCAAGGGCTGCTCTGGGACCTCGTATGGCCCGTCCTCCCTGGCCTCAGTTTGGCCATGTTGCTCCTCTGTGCTGGGAGTGGGGACACGGCAATGAATCAGGCCTGGTGCCCACCCTGGGGGTTCCTGCTTCTCACCGTTTAGGCTCACAAACCTAGGCTCCGTCCCCCGCCAGCATAGGCAGAGGAGGGCACACAGGTGGACAAGCTTCTCCGGCCACCCCCTCCGGACAGCCGGCCTACTGGGCCTCTGACCTCAGCTGTGACCCCTTGACGACTCCAGCCTGTTTTGGGGCTGGCTGAATTTGGAGGCCGTCCTCTTTGTTCAGACAAGCAGGAGGGAGGAGGAAAGTTGTTCCCCAGACAGCAAAGCTTTTAGATAAACACCGCACAAGAATTGGGTTCCTTCAGAGAAGAAACCAGATCCACCGGCTGACAGCGCCCCAGGGACGACACGCTTGGGGAGTGCAGCTCAGGTCTGGCCTGGGAGCCGGCGCTGACGCTGAGGGAGGGCACCTGCTGCCAGCCCTGGCAGGCCTGCAGCTCAGGTGACGGGCCCCGCTGCCAGGCCGCGGCCCTGCCAGCTCCCAGGCTCCAGGATGGCCGGGCCCACCTCCTCACCCTCTCCTCCACCGCCACTCCGCCAGCTGGCTGGGAAGCTGAGAGCTGCTCACCTGGGGGTGACCCCTCCCTCCTGGAGCGCCCCTCCCAGCCCAGCCCCCCACGGTCAGAGGGTGAGGGGATGAGCTCCTTCCTCGCCCCCCTGGTCAGATGGATTCAGGAATGTAAAATGGACTCCATTTTACAGAGAGAGAACCTGAAACCCAGAGAGGTCTCTGACCTGGCCAGAGCCACACAGCAGAGGCAGCACTAAGACCCCTCCGGGAGCCCCTCAGGCTCCCCGGGGAGCATTGCATCCCTTTGGCCAGGTCCCAGGGTGGCTCACCGGTGTGGTGTCATCGTGGGAGCGCTGGTAGCGCTTCCAGCGGCAGCCGTAGATGCCGGTGAGGCAGGAGAGGCACAGCTGTGGCTCGTAGTACTGCAGGGGCTGGTGTCTCACCATGCTCGTGCCCGCCGCCCTGGCGCCCGGCCCTCAGGCGCCCATGGAGGCCCCCGGCTGCTCCTGTGGGAGGAAGCACAGGGCTGTGAGGCAGGGGAAGGAGAAGTCATCGCAGCCCAGGCCAGGGTGGGTCATCCCTGCTCAAAGCACTGCGGTGGGTCCGGGTCTCACCTGCAATCAGAGGCCCACCCTGCAGGTCCCCAAGGACTTGACCCCTGCCTCCTCCTACCCATGACCTCATCCTCCCTACGCTTTCCCCTCCAGCCACACTGACCTCCTTCATGTTCTTCACCCTTGCCTGGCATGCAGCTGTTTCTTCTGCCTGGCATGCTCTTCCCTTAGAAACCTGCATGGCTCCCTCTTTCCCCTCGTCTCCTCAGGTCTTTGCCCAAATGTTCTTTTCTCAATGAGACTTTCCCAGATCGCCTTCTGTAAAACTGCACCCTCTTCCCACATTCCTTCAGATCCCTCTCACATTCTCAGCTTTATTTTCTCAGTTATGTTCTTAAATATAACTCATTTTGTTTCTTGTCTGCCTACCCAACTATAATGTAATTTTCACGAAGAAAAGGATTTTTGTCTGTTTTATTCTCTGATGTATCCTCAGTAACTAGAAGTGCCTAGCACATAGACTCTCAAAATAAACATTTTAAGACAATTATCATAAAAGCTGACGGTATTGAACACACAAAATATACCAGGCACTGTGTGAACACTTTACATTTCCTGTTCCATCTCATCATCACAATCACATGAAGTGGCACGTACCATGTCCTAAACCCACTTGACAGTTCAACAAACTGAGGCTCAGAGAGAGGAAGGGGCAATGCCTGGCCTGCAGCCACTTAGCCGGGTGTGGTCGATCTAGGAATCTGCTCCAGTGTTCCAAAGTGTCCATTTTTCTGGGCACCTGGAGCCCCAGCCTGGTGGGGTCTGTGGGAGGGTGGTGCAGCAACAGCAGCTTGAACTGTCGCCGCCAGGAGCACCTGCCCCAGCCTGCCTGGTGCCCTGGAGATGCCTGCAGAGGACTCAGCCTCCTGGGCCTGTGTTGGTCAAGTGTGACCAGGTGGCAATCGGCTCGGGTCACCTGACACACTCTGAGTATCAGGTAGAACCTGATCAGCACCGCCATTGCGAGGTAGTTATTATTATTATTCCATTTTGCAGATGAGGAACCTGGGGCCCAGAGCAGAAAAATCATTCGCACAGAGGTGCACAGCTACACTGAGGTGTCAGGACTCAACCCCGGGTCTGTGGGACTCCAGAAACTCGAAGTGCTGTGTTCTGTACTAGGACCTGTCCTGGGCCCTGGAGACAATCTGAGCAGGACACAGTGGCCTGTCCCCCTCAGGGGACCACCAGGCACTGCTCTAAGCACCTTCCGTGCATTCGCTCTAACAGCAACCCTATGAAGTATTACCATTTTTAAAATTGAGATATAATTTACATGCCATAAAATTCACCCTTTTGAAGTATACATTTCAGTATTTAATATACAGTATTCAATCTTTTGTATATTCGCAAAGTGATAGAACCTTCACCACTATCTAACTCCAAGCCATTTTCATCGACCTCACAAAATCCCCCACATGCATTAGCAGTCCCTCCCCCAGCGCCATAGCGCCGCCCCCAGCCCTTGGCAACCACTAATCTACTTTCTGTGTCTACAGATATGCCTGCTCGAGAGGTTTCATATAAATGGAATCATACAGTATGTGGCCTTTTGTGTTTTCTTTCACTTAGCACGATGTTTTCAAGGTCCATCCATGCTGTAGCATACATCAGTACTTCATTCCTTCTTATTGCTGAATAATATTCAATGGCATGGGTACACCATATTGTGTTTACCCATTCATCAGCTCATAGACATTCGAGTAGTTACCACTTTTTGGTTGTTATGAATAATGCTTCTGTGAATGAGTGTTTGTGTGAGGACATGTTTTCATTTGTCTTGGGTACATACTTTGGGGTAGAATTGCTCAGTCATATGATCTGTTCTGTTTAACCTTTTGAGGACCTGCCAAACTGTTTTCCAAAGTGGCTGCATCATTTTACATTTCCAAAGTATTATCATTATCTTCTCATTTTATAGATGAGAAATCTGAAGCACAGAAAGGTTTAGCCACGTACCAAAGGTCACGCAGCAAGGCCAGAATTCATACCCAGGCAGTCTCATTCCAGAGGTCATGCACTATCCCAGGAGTTGGCAAACCGTAACCCATGGGCCTGCCAAATCCAACCTATCACCTATTTTTGTGCAGCCCACAAGCTAAGAATAGTCTTTACATTTTTAAATGGTTGCAGGAAAAAAAACAAAAATATCTTGCGACACATAAAAATTATATGAAAGTCAAATTTAGGTGTTTATAAATAAAGTTTCACTGGGCACAGCCACACTCATTCATTTATGTATTGTCTGTGACTGCTTTAACTGTAGCTGCAGAGCTGAGTGGTTGCCACAGAGACCATATGGCCTACAAAGCCAAAAATGCTTACTGTCTGGCCCTTTCGAGGGAAAGTTTGCAGATTCCTGCAGCCACCACAGTGAGCTAGTTATCGTTAAGTATGGTTCATGACAGAGGGAGGACAGGGGGCTCTGGGCACTGGCCAGGGTGCAGGGAGGTCACAGCATGCCTCCTGGGGCCAGTGAGTCGAGGCCTTGAGATGAGCTCCTAAGATGCCACTCTCTAGTGCCCGGGGCTGCACTGGAGGGACACATTGGCCTTCAGGCCCACTCACTGCTCCCACCTCTGGGCGTCACTCAGGGCCTCTGCCTATCCCTCCACCTGCTCCCCCCAACACCACTGCCGAATGCTAATCTAACCTCAGCACAGGGGTTACAGCTCCCGTCGGAGGGGAAGCATGCTTCAGGGGCTTGCTGGGAATCCCAAAGGGCCCGGGGCCTCCTGGGTGCTGGGAAGTGTCGGGTGCAGCCTCTGTCCCAGGGAGCCCTGGGGAGGCTTGTGGAATAGGGAGCAGCCGCTGGGGGCCCTCTGAGCCAAGCCAAGCCCAGGTGACAGGATGGGGTGGGGACACCGCTGCACTTGGCTTAGCTCCGTGGGGCTGGGAGGCTGGGGGGTGGGGGCTGGTGGGGGGGTGCTCTCAGCTTTACTATGCTCCAAAAGATTTGGGGAGCTTCGTGTGCCCGCATATGTACTCCCACATTCACGGCCTTCTGGAGAGGGTAGAGGGCCGAAGTCCACAGCCAGGGAGCCTGACCTCGCCCTGTGCATCCCACCCCCAACTAGGGCCTCTGCAGCCCCGGCAGCCACCACCTCTGCCCCACCTCTCCAGGAAGCCAGGAGGCAGCTGAGATGCAGGAAGAAGCCTGGAGTCATCCTGCTGTGGCCGCTGACTTGCTCTGTGGTTGGGGCCACTCAGTCTGTGCCCTGCGCCTTGCTTTCTGTCTGTGAAAAGGAGCAACAGCCTTTGCCGTGACCCCTACAGAGCACACGATTGGGGGCGGGGAGGAGGAGCGGCCAGGAGGGCGCATCCTCAGTGACTGAGGTGGCAGGTGGACATCCTGCAAGCGGGAGCCCACACCACGTTCCCCTGCCTGCACCTTTCTTTTCCAGGCCTCCAGCCCTGGGGCTGGTTCCCACATGGCCTCTGCCTGCCCCTCCCCCCTCCACACTGCGCACACAATCTACTCAGGAATGGAAATTCCACCTCAGACCTGGAAAAGAGGGAAGTAGAACTGTGTGCGTCACATCTCGGCCCAGGACTCAGCTGACTCTGGCTCTTGGAGTCTCCTCTCCCCCAGGTGAATTTTCATCCTGCTCGGAACAGTAGGGGCTTCTTTGAAGTGCAAACTTCTTCTCTTTCCTCTGTATGTTCTCCGGCTGGGGCCATCTCATCCACTCCCACGGCTTTAGTTACCAGGCACTGCCAAGGCCACCAGTCTCTGCCTCTGATCCAGATAGCGAGCGGCTCCTGGCTGTCTCCAGGGGTGTCACCCAGGCCCTGCAGGCCCAGCTAGGCCACACTGACCTCCTCTTACCCCCAACCTGCTTCTAACACCCCTTGAGGCACTTTTCTCACCATCCCTGCAGCAACTCCCCTGGTCCAGGCTCATCTCTCCCCTTGCCAGGGAATCCTCTGGACTCCCTGCTGTCAGTCCTGTCCCTCCAATCCAAACTGTCACCTGCAGCCAGAGTGAACTCTTTTTTTAAGAGACAAGGTCTCACTCTGTCACCCAGGCTGGAGTGCAGTGGTGTCATCATAGCTCACTGCAACCTCAAGCTCCTGGGCTCAAGTGATCCTCCTGCCTCAGCCTCCCGGGTAGCTGGGACTATAGCTGTGCACCACCACCACTGGCTAATTTTTAATAAAAATTTTATAGAGATGGGGTCTTGCTATGGTGCCTGGTCTCAAACTCCTGGCCTCAAATGATCTTCCTGCCTCAGCCTCCCAAAGTGCTGGGATTACAAGCCTGATCCACTGTGGCCCAGACTGAATTTTTTGAAAGGCAAATGACCAGGATCTGACCCCAACTGCTCCCCCAGCCTCTCCTCCCCAGAGCTTGCTGTCTCTTCAGCTGGTCAACACCTCCTGATCCTCCGAGTCCCCGCTCAGATCTTACCTCCTCCCAGGAGCCTCCCTGGCCCCCAGGCCTAGTTAGAGGTCTCCCCAGCCTCCCGCAGCCCTGCATGTCCCTCACCCGTACCTGGGCACACCATGTGAGCACTGCTGACATGCTCGTGTCCCCCATGGGATCACCTGAGTTAATTCTATGTCCCTAGTGACCAGCACAGGGCAGAAGAGGAGGTACTAGGGACTTTCTGGACTATACTTCAGAGAAGTACCCAGACATTCCGCTAACAGAGACACCCTGATCAGACACTGGGCAGCTGGGACAAGCACGCAGAAATGGACTCTGCCCGCCCTCCCCCACCAGCCCATCACCACCTGTCCCCTTCCCGCAGGGCTAATGGCATCACTTAGGACCAATCGATTTCTCCAAGCCATGCCCCTGGGCTGCTGATACCAGCCAAGTTCCCAAGAAATCTCCTGCCAAGAGCCACTGCTGGCTCTGGGACAAGAGAAGGCTTTCTCCTCTGCACCTGATGTTCAAGGCCCCTCCCCAGCCCAAAGTCCCGCTTTCTGTCTGAATTCCTGGCCCCTGCCATGAACTTCCACAGCCTCCTGTTTGCACAAAGAAAGGCCTTCCAAGAGTCCACGCCTGAGGTGGAGTAAATGCCCACTATGAGTGGAGGCAGGATGCTGGGGACACACACACACACACACACACACACACACACACACACACACACACGCCTCCAGGGTCCTCTCCCATCCTAACATCCTGGAACGCACCTGCCCCACTTCCCTGCTCCTCCTCCCTCCCTCCACTGCCAGCCGCCAGACTCACTGCCCCCAGCCCGCCTGCTTCTGGCCCGCAGTCTACTCTCCTCCCTGAGAGCGGCATGCTGGGCTTCCAGCCTGGCCTCTTGCAACTGACCTGTTACATGATCTCAGACAGGTCACCAGATCTCCCTAAGCCTTACTTCACCCATCTGAGAAATGGGGGCAGGATGGGGTGACCCACGAAAGTGCCCAGGTCTGCAATAAAAAGGAATAAAACACTGAGGCATACCACAACACAAACGAATCCTGGAAACATGCTATGTGAAAGAAGCGGTCACAAAAGGCCACATATCATATGATTCCATTTATAAGAAATGTCCAGAATGGGCAAATATAGAGACAGCAAGTAGATTAGTGAATGGCAGGGATTGGGAGGGGGAGGGGGAAGGGGGAGTGGCCGCTAATGGGTATGGACTTTCCTTCTGGGGCGATGGAAATGCTCTGGAGTGAGATAGTGGTGATGGTTGCACAACCCTGTGAATACACTAAAAACCACTGAATTGTGCACTTTAAATGGATGAACAGTGTGATGTGTGCATTTTATCTCAATAAAACTGTTAACTGTTTTTCAAAAGTGCCCAGGTCCTGAAGTCACTCGAAGGTCATCTGCACTAGTTGTGGAGGTGCCGCAGGCCGGCAACCCCTGCCGCGGAGACGACAGCGGGCCCCTCCACTCCAACCCAGGCTCGGGTCTCCAGAGCCCTCAGATTCCAGAAACTACTCTATTCCCTTCCAAGGAACTCTTCTGCTCAGATTAACCTGATTGTTTCTGTTGTTCACAACCAAAAACCTTGATGGGTATGAGGATGTTCACTGTGCCCCCAGCTTTTGGTAGGTTTTAAGCACCACGAGGTCAAGAAATGGCTGAACCAACAGAAGCACAGCATTGTCACAACGGTTACTTTACTGTTTGTTGTGCCACCCCTGGCTGCTGGGTGCAGGTGCCGTGGGCACCATGGCACTGTGGGGCATAGCTGGGCCCTGTGCCGGGCACTGACGTGCATTATGTCCGGATGACAGCCTTCTAGTGCAGAGACCAACAGTCTTACTTTGCAGATTAAAAACGTGAGCCCAACTGAATGATCAAACAAACTGTGCTGCATGCATACAATGGAATATTATCCGGCAATAAAAAGAAATGAGCTACCAAGCCACAAAAACAAATGAAGGGACCATGAAAGCATATTGCTATGTGACAGAAGCCAATCAGAAAAGGCTACAACACTGAACAATTCCTCCTAAATACCATTCTGGAAAAGGCAAAACTATGGAGGTTGCTATGCGTTTGTCAAACCCCACAGAATGTGCCACACAGAGAGTGAACCCTAATGTGAATATGGACTTTTAATAATTACATTAAAAGTTAATTTATTAAGAGTTAATAACTACTCTTAATATTATATTAAGAGTTAATAATAATGCATCAATATAGTTCAGCAATTGTAACAAATGTGCCCCATTAATACGAGATATAAGGAACAAGGGAGGCGGTAGGGGTGCGAAGAGAGAGGAAGGGGATGTGGGAACTCCCTGTACTTCCCAATCAATTTTTCTATAAACCTAAAACTGCTTTTTGAAAAAAGTCTATTAATTGAATATATATACATGGATATAAATACATGCCTAAGAGGTTAAGTGATTTGCTCAAGGCCAAACAGCTCATCGTGGAGGAGGGAGGATTTGAACCCAGGGCTGCTGACTCTGAAGCCCAGACTTCCCGTGGTACCAGCCCCAAACGGGGGGTCCCCTGTTTCTATCGCCTTCCGTATCTATGCCAGCTACAGCATCTGCGTAATTGCAAACTGCACTTCAAAGGGCCGAGCTCAATATTTTGGCTGGCACCAGGAGAGCGTGGGCACGGAGTGGGGCCAGGAACCTGGGGGAGGAAAAGGAAAACCCCCCCACGGCTGGGGCTGATGGTGTGAGGCTGAGCTCAGCCGCCAGCAGGCTGGGTGACTGCCCCAAGCCTCTGGCCTCAGTTTTTCCTTCTGTATCGCGGGAGGGTTTCAGCATCCTCCAGTGATCTCCAAGGGCCTTTCTAGCACTCAACTTCTAAAACCCTGAGCACCCTGCTCTCTCCTCATCCGCAGGAGCAAGGCAGAGAGGACCCACTCAAGGAGGACAGAAGGACAACCCTGTGGTCCCTCCCTGGTCTGACTGGGGAAGAGCCCCTCCCTTCCACAGGATAATCACAGGGACTGACAGTCACCCTCCTGGGACGCAGTTCCAAACCTGGATGAAAGTGGCAGAAAGGCCTGTAACGAGGTTAGATTCCTGGTCATTCCCCAGAGGGCTCCCCTGCCCAAGAGCCTCCACCGTCTTTGACAGGGACCAAGGCAAAGGTGTGTCATGGCCTGGATAATCCACACACAGTGATGACCCCAAGCTTCACTCACAGTAAAGCCCCAGGTGTGAAAAGCACAGAGCCATGGCGACTTCTCCCCACAGGGCTTGAAGAACATAGCCTCGGAGAGTGACCAGGGCCTCTCTGTGGTCCTTCCTCACTGCTTCCTCCACCCCTGTTCCCAACCCAGGTGTGCCTGTGAAGCCACCTTAGCCCTGGAGCCCCTCTGCCTATCCTCAATGCCCGGCAAACTCTTACTCAGCTCAGCTCAGGTAGCCCCTCCTCCAGGAAGCCCTCCCTGACTGGGTCAGGGTTTCTTCTGGATCTTACATCTCTGTGTTTCCTCAGGCCCCAGCACTGACCACTCTGTGAGGCTTCCAGGAAAGGGTGGGATCTGAGCAGAATTCAGAAATAAGGAAGGCTGTGTGGCACAGAGGGGAGATCCGGGCTGCCACCATCTCACTGTGCAGCCTTGGGCAAGTTGCTCCACCTCTCTGGGCCTCAGAGAAGGCCCTAGATTCAGCAGAGAAGGTAGACCTAGGGCAGGAAGGATGGCTAAGGCACTGAGGCAGCTGCCAGGGGAGAGGCTGCGAGGGAGAAGGGTGGGAGGCCTCGAGGTGCAAGGGCAGGTGGGCCCTGCAGCCCAGGCCCCTCACGCCTGCTTGCTCTCTGGGGAAACGTCACTCAGTGGCCGAGGCTGGGGCTCAGCCGGAGCCCCAAAGAATACATCATGCCATAATTAGGGTCATTATTGATCTCTTTCCACGGTGATGCCAGGGCCTCCTGTTTACCCAACACTTCTGTCCTGGGAGACCTCCGCTTACCGTTCCTCTAGGGAGGAGGCTGCTGGGCCTGAAGGCCGAGGCTGACCAGCCCTCCCCCAGCAGGCTTGCTTCGGCCCCGCTGGCAGGTTCTCCCGTCCTGTCACCTGTCCCGGCGACCCTCCTGACCCTCCCGCAGGAGCGTAGGAGCACTCCCTGCTGCTCCCAGGGGAAGGTGGCTTCCTCCTTGAACTGCGGCCTCATGGTACCATCGCTCCCAAATCGCATGTTCTTTAGCTAATTCGGTAGACATTTAAGAAGCCACTGCCACGTGCCGGGCACTGCTCAGAGCTGAAAGGTGTTCTCAGGGAATCAGACGTGGACCTTCCTTTCAAGGAGACGACCTCGCTGTAGCAACAGCAGCTCAACAATTATAATTGCATGCACGGTGCTCTACAGTTTACACAGAGCCTCCACACACGCCATCTCATGGGAGCATCACACCCACGCCACGGGTCAGTGCCAAGATCCCCATTCTAGGCACGCGGGAGCTGAGGCTGGCGGGGTCGGGGCTGGCCCAGCACCAGGCTGAGAACCAGGCGTCCGTCCCCGCCAGGTGTCTTTCGAGCCTCCCCCCTCTCGGAAGGCCTGGCGGGCTGACCCGCGTGATTGAGGTACATTTGGG
This sequence comes from Indri indri, assembly GCA_004363605.1. Taxonomy (NCBI): domain Eukaryota; kingdom Metazoa; phylum Chordata; class Mammalia; order Primates; family Indriidae; genus Indri; species Indri indri. Next base: position 25,022 of record RJWJ010010906.1, on the reverse strand, counting down.
GCCACAGGCTGGACAGGAACCAGCCTCGGGAGACTGCCCAGGGGCCTTGGGTTCTCCTGTCACAGAAAGGACCTCTCTTTCCCAGGTCAGGGGTACGAACTGGGGCTGAGTAGTCACCAAGAGTGACCTGGCCCTGCCCAGAGAGCAGAGCTTAGCATCTCAGAACCTAAAATCTCAGGCTGCAAATGCCCCAAACCAGAGTTTTAGACTCACCTCACCCAAGACTCGTATAATCATGGAATCCTGGAACAATCCAACCGGGATCTTAGGACTATCCCTGGGCTTCAGACTATGAAGTCATAAAATGTCAGCAGCAGCAAAGTCCTCGAGGCATTCCATGCAGCCTCCCTTCCCGAGCCACATACTTCCAGTGACAGCCCCTCCCTGGAGGGCTCAGCAGTTCCCCCAAAGCCACCCTGAGAGTAGCTCCTGCCCGCCCCCAACTGGCACCCACAGGTTCTCCCTGGGACAAGCAGTGCCAGCAAAGGCCCCAGGACCCCTGGCTGTGCCTCATCCTCTCCCCCTCAGCTGACATGGGCAGGCCCCTCCCAGGGGGCCAGTGATCGGGTCACAGGGACCAGGCTGGCTTTCTTCTGATGCCTCTCCCTGGGTTCCAGGGGTGGAGGGCGTGGGGGTGGGGGGTCACCAACCGAATGAGAGGGGAGGAGGAGGAGGAAGCAAACTTGTCTCTGCCCAGTTCTTGCCCTCTGAAGGAATGGGGAGCAATGATTTATTTCACTTATTTATGTAAATAGCAGAGTTCTTATACAAATAGGCTTCCCACGCAGGTCCTGGGGATGGGAAGAGAAGCAAATCCTACCGCTAAGGACTCTTTCTCTTCCTTCCTCCCCTTGACCCCTACCTCTCCAGCCTCCCCTCCGCCATCCCCTCCTTGCACCAGTGTGCTCCAAGGACACCCACTACCCAGCTTGCCCACCTCCAGTCTTTGCTCTGGCTGGGCTCCCTGCCAGGAGAGCCCTCCCCACACCCCAATCCAACTCCCGCCCATCCTAACAAATGGACCCTGTGCAGAGCTTGGTGTGATTTCCCCCCAGAAACCCACTGCCTCCTCCCTTGGTGCTCACATCATCTGGCAGAGCTTTCGAGACGATCACAGGCCCCGGTGCTCTGTAATTACCTGCTTCAGTGGCTCGCCCACCAGACTGAGAGCCTCCCCGCATTCAGACTTCTGATCCACTTGCCCAGGCTTTTCTGAAGACCCACAATGTCTGTGGCCCTGCACTGGGTCATGGGGGACACAAGATACCCTAGGCCCCATCCCTGCTAGAGGAGTCACTATGTAGGGGACCTACGCCCCCTACACTGGGCCTGGCACCAAGGAAGTGCCCATTTATTTGTCAGTCAAAAAGCCAGTTAAACGCAAGAAGGACGGAAAGATAGAACAAATCAGTGCCTCTTAAACCACACAACTGCAGCGTCACTTCTGAGCCTGGTCTGAATTCTGCCTCTGAATAATAATTAGCCTTTTCCCAATTTACAGAAAAAAATTAAGTTACTAAAAAAAAGTCTCAAGTAGGTACTTTTCTCCCACAAATTTTTCTTAAACCTCTGATATTTGCTTGCACATTTCTGTACCAGATCTAGTGTTAAGATGACCTGAGACTTAGCAAAGGAGACTAATGTCATCACTGTCATTAACATCGCTCCTCACAGCACTCTGCAAAGAGCAGAGTCTCTCTGCTTCCAGGCATGTCTGAGAACCTGGGCCTGAACTTTTCTTCCTCCTTTCAACATGTCCAGGTCTCCCTTTGGTGACCAGAGAAAACTGGCCCTGTTCGAAAGCAGGCGCTGGCTGGCCCACCTGGAAGGTTCATGCTAATTCCACGATTCAAGGCCTCCAATTCCGCCATTTGCCGCTCATTCCTCTGGCTGAAGCATCACTTTCTCTAGGATTCTCTCTTAAAATACAGATCTTCCTTGGAGTTGGGAGCCCATTAAACTCTCAAATTGGAGATCACAGAAACTTAGCTTATTACTGGCTCTAGAGAGGCAGTAAATCATAGGGGTTCTGAACAGGCCAGCCTGCCTGGCTTGAAACCAGCCCTACACTTAACTGAGAAAGTTTCTTAACGTCTCTGTTCCTCGGTGTCCTAACTTACAAAGCAGGGATAATAACGGCACTGACTTCACAGGCTGTCACCAGGATTAAATGAGCTAATGCAACGTAAGGCCCTTAGACAAGTACCCGGTACGCTGCACTAAGCGAGAGACAGCTCTACTCGGAGCTTCAGCTTTTTCTTGTCCATAAAATGGGACAATAATCCCTGCTCCTCCTGCCTTTTTTCATAAACTGTAGAGTGCTGTCCCCATGGAAGAGGCAGACAGTAGAATCCAGTTGGCTGCTCTCTGTCCCCGTCTCTGACTCCTTTTTCCCTCCCTTCCTTTCTTTTTTCTTTACCTGGAAGAAGGTACCGGTGACTGCGAGCTGGGTTCCTGGGGGTGTCCTGTCCACAAGGCAGTGATGTCACTTCACTGGGAGAGCTGAGGGGACAAGGGGACAGACCCAGTGAGATCACTCACCAGTCTATCCTGCCTTCCACCCTCCCAACTGACCCGTAGCGAGCCCCCAGCCCATGCCCTCCCAGTGATGGGTCACACGTGGTCCCTGCTCCGGGGAGGCTGTGAAGCTAGTGGGTGAGCCGAGAGGACACGCGTGATCCAATGCTAGGCCGTGCAACCCATCGCATGCAACCCCCCTCTACACCTGACGCCCACAAACCAGCCCCGGCCCAAACCCAGACAACCTGCTCCCTGAACCACTCTTGCCCCCGCCAGGAACCACGGAAACAGGATCCAAAGCTTGGCCACCCTGAGGGCAGAGGCCCTTTCCTGCTGCCCAGGGACCTGCTTCTCTGAGGTAGCTGCCAAACCAGCTGTTCTAAAGCAGCCGCTGAGGGAGGGCTGGTGGGCTGGAGGCGGGATCTGGGGCACCGCAATTAGGTGCCTGAGTTCTGACTCATGCACCGCCTCCCCTACCACCGTCTCCTGCAGCTGGCGGGGCAGACCCCATCCAGAAACTGGGAGAAGAGACAGTACCAACTGGCCATGGAGGGAGGAAGAAAGGGGAGGGGGCTTCAGGTCAGCACTGCAGGCTTCAGAAAATGCTGCCACCTTGCCTACTAGGGGACCCTGAGGCTGGCAGGGCCAGGGGCCTACCTAAGTCACACAGAGCCAAAGGTAGAGTCAAGGCTGGGACCCAGGCCTCCTGGTGCCCTGCAGACCCAAGGCAGTGGTGGCTCAGGCCTGGTGCCCGGCCCAGGCTGGCGCCAGCAATGAGAACTCTCCCCAACCCAATTGACCCTAGAGCCACACACCAGCAAGAAACGTGCCAAGACTCAGCCTCAGACCAGAGGTGGACAGAGCTGGGCTCAGAGACAGTTTGGAAATGACATCAGCTACTGAGAGATGGGAACCTGGGGCACCTCCAGCCCTGCCTCTCTGCACCTCCAGTCCCCAGGTTTCTCAGTGCCCTGATGCACAGCACAGTACAGTTTACAGTACATATTTATTTTCTCTACCTCCCACAATGATCCTAAGGCCTAAGTGGCAGAGGAAATATAAATAGACCAGGGCTTCTCAAACTTTAATGTGCATACAAATCACCTGGAGATCTTGTTAAAATGCAGTCTGACTCAGTAGGTCTAGACCAGGGCCTGAGAATCTGCATTTCTTCTTTTTTTTTTTGGTGGTTGTTGTTTTGTTTTGTTTTTGAGAATCTGCATTTCTGACAAGCTCCCAAGTGATGCTGATGCTACAGGCCCATGGACTACAATTTGAGTAACAAGGACATAGTGGGAGCTGGAGCCAAACTACCCAAGTTAGAATCTTGGCAAGTTCTTGCTGTGTGACCTTGGGCAAGTTACTTAACCTCTCTGTGCCTCAATCTCCTTATGTATAAAACAATAATAATAATAATAAAACCTACCCCCAAGGGTTAGTGTGGGTATTATATTAGTTATCATATGTAAAACACTGAAAGTGATTATTATTTCAAATTTTAAAATGGGGGCTCTGAGGGGTGGACACACCCAGCAAGGCACAGAGCCAGAATTCAAGCCCAGATCTCTTAACGTAAATCCCGCTGCACGAAATGTCACAGCCATCAAGCCTTCCCCTCATCAGACAGACATGGATACTGAGGCCAGAAAGGGGCAGCGAACTGACACCAGAAAGTTGGTATCAGAAATAAAAGTCCATGACTCCAGCCCAGAGCTCTCACCACCACCCCTCACTGCCCTGTCAGGAAGAGAAAGTGCCACACAGCCTCCCTGAGTGGTCTCAGCTGTGCTGTCAGCCCCATCTGGGCCGGCAGCTACCCTGGAAACCAGATGTGGGGATGGCTGGATGTGGAGGCCGCCCCTGTCCCCACCCTGGCCTCTCTGGAGCCCCCGGCCACCAGGCTGGGGGAGGCAGAACTGATCACATCCTCCTTCCAGTCCCCACCTCCTCCCTCTAGCCTGTGCCCACTGCCCGGTCTCAGGGTCACCCAGCTGGGGTCGCAGGCTGAGGGTGACACGCCTGGGTCTGGCTCCACCCCCACCTTGGCTTCCCAGCACAGAGCCAGTAGGAGCCCCTGAGTCACTCGAGGGAAGTGCTGGGCCCCAAACAGGAAGTGGCTCTTCAAACAGAAACCCCCTGCAGGATGGCCCAGGGCCCTGGGGCAGGTGGCTGGCGGGTAGAAGCTGGTGAAGGAAGGGAGGCTAATTGGGACATAGCAACACTTATCCTGATTGTACCTGACACTCTGCAAAACCTGGCCTGAGGACTTCTCTGCTGCAGACTGACTGTGTGATCCTAGGTACATCATTGCCCTCTCTGAGCCCCACTTTCCTCATCTATAGGATCATGGCCTGCATAAAAGACTGCTATGGCCTGGCAGTCCACAGTGAAATGCAGGATTGGAGCAAGTGAATATAGGGCTTTAAATGAATGAACAAATGTATATATGAATGAAACGAATGAGTGAATTACGACACCTAGATTTAAACTTTAGCCGTAGCACAAGATCTATTATTTCTCAATTGTTAATTGTATGATAGAGATGTCCTCATCGGCAAGAAGACCTTCCCCCTGGACCACCCTTGGACAGGGAAAACGGGCCGCCACCCTGAGCCCCATACATCATAAACACAAACTCACAAATAAATTCATTAGAGAACATACAGGAGCCTCTGTCATGCCATATCCATGTGACCTATAACCCTAAACATCCGCTCCCCTAGCACTGCTCAGGCCCCAGCGAAACTCTTCTCCGTCCCTCGAACTTGAAGAACAAACGGTGATTCTGTTCAGACGCCCTGAATGTCTATGGGTTGTGTTGCTGCTTTCGTGGGGGCGGGGGTGCTTTGAGAGGTTGGGGGGTGTGGTGGCAGGGGGCAGAATGGCAAAAATGTATAAAAGGGAGACTAACTTGTCAGATCCTTTCTCTCCGACAGCACCGTGTGATGCTTCTTACATAACCAAGTATCTGTATCTCAGTATTGCTGAGCAACCTTTTTTTTCCCTTGGCATTTCTTCCTGTTCCAATAGTGGTTCCAAAAGTACTCATGAATTAGTGTAGTCTTCACAAAATATGCACATGGTGGCTGAAGAACTTCTTAACAACTCATATGACTCAAATTAATATAACATGAAGTGTGACACTAATTCTTTAAATTGGCAACGAGCTGAACAATGAACACCAGTTTCATTTTTATAAAGTCTTCAAAAATATGGATTAATATTTCATCTCTATTTAATATTTTATTTTAAAATCTGATATTCATTAATTAGGATGTATATTGTTTTAAGTTTAATAGATAATTTTATGGAATAAAAAATTTTTGAAAATATAAACTTTCCTGCATTTATATTTACTTTATATTTTTGATGGACGTATATTCAGATTCTATATACTTTAAATACAATTGCATTTTAGTTTTTATCCTTGAGATCACTGCCATCAGTAGAACACAAATGACATGAAAATATTGATTATAACAATACAATTAGTGATCTTGCTAAAATAAATACAATAAAATACATTTTATGGAATAAATAATAATGAATTATAAGTCTTATTACTCATCTGAACATCACTAGCCCAACAACAAAACATCCAGATATGTGCAATAATTAAATTCAGAACTTCTTGATATTTTGTCACTTGCAGTTATATAAAACTATAACTTTACACATGTATTTCAATTTACATAATGAAGATATATTTGTTAAGGTGGGAAAATCAAACCTATTTTATTTAATAGTCCCCTGGCTTGCTTTATAACCTTTAAATATCTGACAAAGATATAGCGTCTCTATTTGTATTTTTGCTCTGGGCTCTGAAATTTAGGGGTGGGCCTGTGTACTGCTCACCTCTCACATCTGTGGGGCCCAGGCCACCTGTGCTGGTTGCTTCACCTCTGGGAGCAGCAGCTGGTCTGACAAGCAGCCCTGCCTTCCCCAGAGTCTGTCCTTAGAAGTGCTCCACGAACGGAAGGGCGTATGCTTATGCCCCACGCGGGCAGTATTTCCAGAGCAGTACGGATGGGCATTCCCTCAGGGGCAGTGACCCCGACTTGACTGGCCTCTCCCACAGACCCAGCACCCCTTAAAATCCCTCCAACTCCACACCATCTCACAGGGGAGCCAGGGTGCTGAGGGTCTTCCATCCCAGACTCTTGTCACCGCCGTCCTGCTGGGAAGGGAGCTGGCTGGGTTTAGAGAGTCCAGGAACCTTTGTCGCAACAGGCTGGCAGCTGCCCGGCCATCAGGCTGGGGAATGGTCCTGGCGACGGTAGCCCCACGACTATTTTTTTCCTCCTCTGCACCCCTACTCAGTCCCCTCCGCCACCCCTCCACTTGCACCCTTACTCTGGACCTACTGGTCCCCGTAACCCACTTTGAACTAAAGCCACCAAAATGCACCCTTAGCCCCCTGACATCTGCCCACCGTCCTTCCTAGCATCTTCCACAGGAGCTTCCAGAGAGCAGGAAGCGGGCTCTGAAGGGACGAGGGGTAGAGGAGAGAGCAGGAGATTGAGAGCCAGGGGACAGGGCTTAGTCCTGGCTCAGCCACTGGGAGGCAGGTCAGCATCTTCCTTTGTCATATGGGGACACTGCAGCCTGCCCAGAGCCCTCCTGGGGTGATGGGGAGGATGCGGTGAGCGGATGTGGCAGGGCTTTGCAAACTGCACGGCGTGGAACGGATGCGATGGGGACTAAACCCCTTCTCTCTCTGCTTCCTGTTGGGCCTGGCGCAGGGCTCAGAGCCTGCTGCTCTAACACGGCCCACCACTTGCGAGGGCTGCCAGCCCTCCCCACGAGGCCAGGGCTTCTGTGTACGTTGCCTCCCTCCTTTTGGCCTCCAATGCAGTAGGGATTCTACAGACGGCAAACAGAGGCTGGGGTAGGGAGGCGTCTCTGGGATGTACACTCTGACTCCCAAGCTGGTCCTGACGACCGTAGGTCCCGTCACCAACACCCGTTTCCTGAGCTCTCCTGTGTGCCCGCTGGACAGAAGGGGCTCCCTCAGAGAGGCCCCCAAGCTAACGGTGTAGACAGAGGCACCAAGTGCACCATGTAGACAAAGGAGAGGAAGTGGGAGGGCCTCATTGGTGGATCAAAGCTGCCTCCTCCGGGCCTCACCCCAGCCTAGCACAGGGCTGGATCCACCACAGGCAGCAACAAATACCCAGGAGTGCACAAACTTGTTTCCCTGGCACCCACCGCCCCAGCCCAGCCACTTCCTGCCACCTCCTGGGCAGGGCGGGCTACAGACTTTTTGGACTACTTGCTCCTCTGGGACCACCACCCCATGTCCACCCTCACCCTTGGGGTCTGTGAGTTTTCCAGGCCTTGGGATAGGGCGTGGCCTTACAAACAGACAGGACATTAAACCTGGTGAAAGCAGGACTGTACCCACCTGAGCACAGACCCTCTTATGCAGTAGGTGCTCGATAAATGGGTGCCAGCCGAGCTAATGAGCTAACAGCCGTGGCTGACAGCTCTGGTGCCTGGCCTGGTTCATCCCGACCACTGGGGGCTTAGCATGGGTTCTGAATCGAAGAGGGGCCAGAGCAGAGCTGATAAAGGGTAAGTGGCTCTCGTAACCACCATGGGGCTGCGAGCAGGTCCTGGCCCTCTCATCTCTGTCCCTTTCCTGTGTAACAACAGACAAATCACTTCACCTCTCTGGGCATTGGCGGCGTCAAGCAGGGATAACTACCATGTTGAAATCACCTGATTTTAGATGAGCACACACAAAACTTTGGTGAGTAACATGGGGCACTGAGGCTCAGGGAAGGGAGGTGACTTGGCCAAGGTCACACAGCAGGTGATGGAGTCTGGACTAGAACCCAGGCCCATCATACTCTGCAGCGGGGCTGGACTCCAGAGGCCTGAGGGGGAGGCCAGATCTTGAGTGACATCTCACAGGGGACAGCAGAGGGGTTAGGGCAGTTGCCATCAGAGCCAACCCAGGCTGACATCACCCGTTAAAGTCACATAGTCAGAGTCCTAGGATTTGGTCAGTACAGCCTGGAAGGACAACTTGTTTATTCTTTCCTGGGACACGATGACCAGCACAAGTTCCGAAGTGATCCCTGGGCACCTTCTATGGAAAAAGCCCAGGAAAAGCCTCAGTGGGGTGGGCTGGGAAGAAAAGCCAAATTCAGTTCAGGTGGGGATGGGCCACACGGACCTCGATTTCGTCCTCGGTGTTGGATGCTCCCTCGGCCTGACCCATGCCCTGCTCTTCACTGACACCCGCTGGGCTGGGGAGGGAGAACCGCGGCAGGGCACCGGGGTCGCCTCTCGGGCTGGGCTTGACCCTGGCGGGGTTGGAGACGGTGCCCCAAACCACGGGGCACACAATGGGGGCGGGGCCGGGCCAGCCTGGGAGCCGAGAGAGGAGGACCTGCGGCTGGGGGGGCAGAGGGCACAGGGCAGCGCTCAGAAGGTACCGCCCCGGGCTGAGCACACAATGCTGGGGCCGCCTGCTGCACGTCCCCTTTCTAATAGCTGTCACTTGCTGATGCCAGGTTCTGGGCAGTCAGCACCTCATATGATCCCCGTGCTAATCCTCTGAGCAGACTGCTCCACCCACATCCCCTGGGACCCCTTTACCATTCGGGGCATACTAGGTTGTGCCGTCCGTCCCAAGAGCCAGCACCTGGCTGTGTGGGAGTGGACTGCCGCGGGCTGTCCCAGAATCCCTTTGCCCGCTGGCACGGCCATCCCCCAAGGCAGCCCTTTCCCAATGACTGAGGGGTGGAGGTATAGATCCTCCAGCATCTTTGCCTAGGGCCACCTCTAGGGTGTGACCTGCACTGTCCCCAGAGCTCCTCTGTCCCCTCCGTGGGACTTGGCTTGAAATTGCCTCTTGCTTTCCCTCCTTCTCTTTCTGCTTCTAGTTTCTCTATTCCCTTAGCAGCTTTTTTTCCTGGAAAACTTCCTAATAAATCACTCTCATATGAATCCTGGTCTCAGGGTCTGTGTTAGGTCACCCAACCTCAGACACCTGTGAGGTGGGGCCATTAATTTCCCCATTTCAGAGAATGGGAAGCTCAGAGACACACAATTTACCATGAAAGATCCTCCATCTGGCAGCCGCAGAACCCCGATCCTTGTGCCCGACTCCTTCGTCCACTGCCAGCATCATCCGAGCCTCTTTATGCCCCAAATGCTGCTGTCCCCTCCCGGCCATCTAGGCTAACTTTCCTTCCTTCCTTTTTTTTTTTTT
>RJWJ010010906.1:0-15180 GCA_004363605.1 Indri indri | reverse complement strand
CACTGGCCGCTGCTCCTAGAGACAGGCTTGGCTCCACGCAGCAGGGTTGAACAAGTTCACCAGCAGGGAACGCACAGCAGGAGAGACTGAGGCTAGACCCAAAGGAAGAACTTCCCAGTAATTGGGAGCTGGGCCCAGGGATGGGGTTGGGCTTGGCCTCTTTGGAAGCAGGCCATCCACGTCCTGACCTTCCCAGGCCTTTCTCGTTTGAAGCATCAATGAGGCAGCCTCGGTGAGCACTGAGGACAAAAACCACAGAGACCAACCCCACCCAGCTCCGAGCTTCAACTCCTGACCTGGAATGTGGTTTACGAGGATGCTTGGAGTTTGTGGGGCCTCTGCCTCCTGGGATCCTCCCCACGCCCCAGCGTGGTGGCTGCCACTCTGCAGACCTGAAGACGACAGCCCTGGAGCCTGGCGGAGGGCAGGGCAGGATAAGGGCTGCCCACCCTAGCACCTCCTCCGCCCTCTGCCCTCCACGGCCAGCCCTCCCGCCCTGGCAGCAGGTGTCTATGGGTGACCGCTCACCGCCCCTCCTCCGCCCGCATCTCCTCTCCTGGTCGGCAGGGAACAGGCCCGAGTCTCACGCAGTTCACCCCCTCCACGCCTTTCCAGCTAGCCTCCCTTTCTCTCCTTCCCTCTCACCCAAACTCCTGACAGAGTTTCCACACTCATGGCTCCGCTTCCCGCCTCCCGCCCACTGCTAAGCCCACCGCCCTGTGCCCACCGAGTTCAACGGTGGCTTCCACGAGGGTAAACCCACTGAACACCTCTCAACCCTCAACTGACGCTGGAGACTGCGCCCTCCTTCTAAAACGCCTTTTTCAACCTGCCCTCACCTCGCCTTTCCTCCCCTGGCTTCCAGGATGCCAAGTGCCCGATGTTCAGCCCGCCTCCCTGCCCGGCTGGCTCCTCTCTCTGCCCCGCCCGAATGCTGCTGCTCTCTCCTGTGCCCTCTTCCCCTCCCTCGCCCTTCACACCTCCTTGGCGATGTCACCCACTCCTGTGGCTTCAACTGCCCGTCTCTGCCCGGACCAGGCTCAAGATGCAAGTACCCTATGACCCTCCGGCCATCTGCCCCCAGACACCCCACGGGAAGCTCACACCCACGGTGGCCAGATGGGAGCTCATCACCTTCCCCTGAGCCCGCTCCTCCCCTTTTTGCTCACCTCAAGGTACCTCTGTTCTCCTCATCCCGCAGTTTTGGAAAATGAGAATCATCCCCCACCTCCCTCTTCCTCAAACCCCCAAATCCCATCTGACACCAAGGCCTGCGCTGTTCTCCACCTCCTTCCCCTCCTCTCCCACCAAACATCTCCAGAGTCTCAGCTCCAATTCCTCCCGCCAGAGGTCTTCCCTGACACTCCTGCAGACTCAGGTGTGCCTTCACCTGTTTTCATGTGCCCTGTACAGCCGCCAGCCCAGCTGCCACGCCAGCGTCCAGCTGCACAGCTCACTGCCTGGGCTGGCTCCGGCAGGCAGGGGCAATGTCCGATCTGACCCTGGGTCCCCAGCACCCGGCTCAAGCTTGGCTTGAGGGGCCCCTAGAGAGGTTTCTCATATCTGGGAACTCGTATTTCTGCTGAATTTGCCCCAATGGTGAGGTCTGGCTCTTCCCTCAGTCCACAGGCCCCTCAGGGCAAGGGCTGTCTCCTGGCTTGGCCTCTCCTGGCACTTAGCCCCTTCTGGTGACACCCTCACCTGCCTGCCATTTACAAGGAGATACCACATGGGGCCTGGAGAGAGCCAAAGGCACCTGCCTCACACACGCACAAACACACACAGGCAGACATACGAACATACACAGAGCACACAGTCACAGGTGGACATGGGTGACATAGGTGGACACGCTGGCACAAGCACACTGGCTTATGAGGTACGTATAGATGTACAAAGACAGGCCCACAGGGACATGAGCATCCTGGAAACAGCATGGACCTGGGCCACTGCAGAGTCGCCCGGCTCTGGGGGTAAAGGTCGGCTTGGCCAGGGCTCTGGGCTGGCTCTTGCGGCTACAGCACAGGGGCTCAGCAACAGCCCCGGGACAGCCCATTCTGGTCCGTTTGGACCCTGAGGCTATAATCAGAGTGGGGAGGGGTATTGCAGGAGGAGACGATGAGGGGTACAGGGGCCATTCTCCCCCGACAGGATGGGGGCAAAGCAGGAGGCCACTGGGTGTCCTCTGGCCCTGCCAGCTGCTCCAGACCCCTCTGCCAAGGCAGTCTCCTCCCACCTCCCCTGCAGTAGAGCCAATCTGAGCAGAGAAAGATGCCAACGTTTGCAATACACTGGAAGGGGAGGGAAAGCAAGCCAGGATGGGTATGCCTACCATATTCAAAATGATGGAAATGACTCAGGGTAAACACCTGGGTGTGAGCTCATCTGCCCTGACCTCCCACACTCCCCTAAGTGAAGTACCTCCCCAAGTCCTGCAGATTCCACCTCTGAAATGGCCTCCCCATTATGGCACCCCAGCCCCTCATATCACTGCCTGAGAAATGGGAAAGGACTCCCTGGAACCTACAGGATCAATCCCGCCTGCAAAGCTTTTTTCAACTTGCCCTCAACTCACCTTTCTAATCCCCCCTCCTCACCTGTGGGGGCCCTGCCACCTGGAGCTAAGTCCCTGCTCTAGGGACTCCACTCTCCCGCTCCACACCTTTGCATAGCTAATTCCTTCTGCATAGAATGCCTTTCTACTTGCCTCTGCTTGGTGAACTCCTACAGATCTCTCAATACCCAAATGGGAAATGCTGCTGTTCAGTGGATTGGCTTCCATAGTAGCAGTCAGGTCCTAAAGTCAGCACATCATGAGTAAATTGCACTCGGTCAAAATCACCCTTGGCTATATATAGCTACCACTTATATACAATGCCTAGGCATTGTTCTAGACATTTCCTGTGTTTAGACTCATCTAACCCTCACAACTGTGGCATATTGTATTTCCAAAGACGTCTGTAGCAGTATCTCCCATCTCACGTGTTCTTTCAGTGTAACTCCAGGACCTTCCCATGGAGAGGCGGGGTCTGTGTCCCCTCAGCTTGAATCTGGCAGGACTTGGGAGTAATGGCTAAAGTGACACTACAAGACTTCCCAGGCCAGGTCATCAAATGTGACACAGCTTCTGCCTCCTTCCCGGGGACACTCCTGCTGGATCCCTGAGCCACCTGTAGAACTCTGACTGCTCCGCGACTGCCTTGCTGTGGGAAAGCTCCAACAAGCCCACGGAGAGAAAGGAAGCCCTCAGACCACACGGAGAGCAAGAGCAGCCCGGCCGAGCTCCAGCCGCCCCAGCTCCCTGCCATTCCCAGCCGACATCTGACTGTAGCCACAGGACAGCCTGAGCCCATCGGCTGAGCCCGTCTTAAGTTCCCAACCTACAGAACCGTGAGATAATAAAATGACTATTCTTATACAAAGCCACTAAATTTGGGGGTGATTTGTTATATAACGATAGCAACCAAAACAACTATAAAGTACGAACTATCATTCTCCCTACTTTAGGGAAGAAGGATCTGAGGCACAGAGAGGTTAAGCAATTTGCCCAAGGTCACAGAGGTAGTGACTGGCAGAGCCAGGATTTGAAGCCAGGCAGTTTAGCCCCAGAATCCACACTATTCACTGCTATGCCATGTTAAGTGCCCCCAAGGTCTAGTTTGTCTCCCAGGCCACAGCAGGCCTCTGGGAGTGGTTGCTGACTTAAAGGTTGATGGAAGGAATAAGCAAATGAATGCCTGAATGGGAGTGAACAAAAGCAGAGTGAGCTCCTAGGTGCAAGGCAAGGGCCCCCACTGTTCACAGCCCTGGGAGAAGTCAGGCCCTCAGAGGACTCTCCTGTGCTGCTCATCTCCCTGCTCCCCGCCTCTCCAGCCCTGAGTGCAGCAGGATTAGACACAGGCCCCTGGGGAGCCAATCCCTTCTAAGGACAAGGCCCGTGGATCCTGGGGACCTGGGTTTAATCCTGGCCAGTGACTGGCTGAACTTGGATGAGTCCCTGCCCCTCTCTGTGCACAGATGCTCTCCAGCTCTGATACTCTGAGACTCAGTGGGGGTGGAGCTGGCCTCATGGACAGGTGTGCAGGTGAGCCAAGGATACATGGGTCCTATAACCCACGGACAAAAGGGATGTGTGCCCAGAGGGAAAATGGATACAGAGAACAGATCCCACCTACTCTCACGGTGGGTTTGCTGTGTGCCAGACATTTCCTTATAGACATTTCTACTCCTTGCAGCAACCCCACTGGGCACAGGGCAAGCGAGGAGGGTCTCAGGCTCACAGCCAAAGTGATGCTGGAAGCCGGGGTCCTACCAGGCCTGTTCAGCTTCAAAACTCCCACACTTGTCACAACAGCCAAGAGGGGTAAGCAACCCAAGCGTCCATCAACAGGTGAGGGGACAGAGAAAATGTGGTACAGCCATACAATGGAGCAGTATTTAGCCCTAGAAGGGAAGGACATCCTGTCACATGCCACAGCGTGAATGAGCCATGAGGACGTTATGCTGAGTGAAATAAGCCAGTCACGAAAAGACAGACACTGTATGATTCTACTTACATGAGGGCCCAGAGCAGTCAAAGTCATAGAAACAGAAAGTAGCAGGGTGGTTACCAGGGGCTGGAGGAAGGGGGAAATGAGGAGTTGTTCGACAGGTACAGAGTTTCAGTTTTGCAAGATGGAAAAGCTCTGGAGATCTGTTGCACAACAATAGTTAACATACTGAACTATATATTTAAAATGGTAAGATGGTAAATTTTATGTTTTGTAAGATAAAATAATGAAATTTTAAAAAATACTCTCTTAAAGTAGAAGAGGGAGATTAGGAAGGGTATTAGGAAGGGGAGTCCAGGAAGGCTTCACAGAAGAGGGGGCATTGAGTTGGGCAGGACGTGGCAAGCACAGACGGGGCACTGCAGACAGAGGCTGCACCTTTGGCCCCTGCCTCCCTCCCAGGACCCAGCTCACTCCCTCCCCGACCTCACCCAGGCCCTCCAGATCTCTGCCCCAAAGCAGGGCCCCACAGGGGAACAGGCACTGCCTGGAAGAAGGGATTTCTTGAACACCTACTATGTGCTCCCAGGCCCACTTACTACATGACCTTGGGCCAGTCCCTGTCCTTCTAGGGCCCCAGTCTTCCTGGCTATACAATTGGAGAGTGACCCAGGATTCCCAGGTGTCCTTCCAATTCTGACACTGGGAATAATCTCTGGGCGGGGGTGGGGAAGTGGGAGGTACCAGGGACCTGCAGAGAGGGGGGACCAGGACACTCCTTGGTCAAAAGACCAGGAATCTGGAGCTGCGGCCACGTGATCCTGCCCAAGCAGCCCCTTCCCACTCCACAGAAGGGGAATCTGAGACCCACGTAGGTTTGGTTAACTCAAACTCGACCAACATGGGCCTGCACCTGCTATATTTGTGATAGGGCCACAATTCCTCCCCAGCCCAGCACGGTTCCTCCTACTGCATGCTGCCGAAAGTGGAAAAGACGCTAACAGAAGGTGAAGCATGATTCATTGCGGTCAGAGAGACAAATCCTCCGTGCCCTGGGCTCTCTCCAAGAATTCTGGCTCTCAGGAATCCCCACTTTCTCCCCGAGAAGGAAGAGGTGGGACATCCTCCATTCCAGTCCCAGCTCTGCCAAGTATTATCTGGGCCTCAACGTCCTCATCTGCATTACGGGGAAGCACACCTCGCCCCGCTCCTCGTGCGGGTTAGAGGAGGCAAGGGCTCAAAACGCTGAGTCCGGGGCCTGGCAGGTGCTCAGTACAAGGTCGCCACCACCAGTCCTCCCCTTTCGGACAAAGTCATTTTCATCAACCTGCTTGTGCCTCTCAAGGGCCGGTTTGTTTGTTTGCACTCTTCCCAGAAGAGACGTCCCCCCAGGAATGCTGGGTGATGCTCCCCAGCAGGCCCCAGGGAGGAGGGAAGAGAGACGGGGGATGAGACTTACTTGATGTAAAAAGGAAAACTCATCGTCATGTGGAAACGAGCGAGAATCCCGGGAAGCCCGGTGGCGGCCCTGGCACCCCCTCCATCTAGGAGGACCAGGGTGGCCCCAGATCCAGCTTAATAAGCTCCCTGGGGCCTGGCTAGGAGGCCTGATATGATCAGGCTGCTACTTAATTCACACAAAGCTTTCTATTCTTAGCTGGCAGGGCCTGGTCCTTCCCAGCTGTCCGTTAGCACCACCCAGCCCAGGCGCGCCATCACAGCGGTAGGGCCCGGCAGTCGGTCATGACAACCAGGACATGGGGGACAGCCCTGGCCCACACGAGGGGCTGCCAAGTAAGCCCCCAGTTGCCAGAGTCTTCAGGAAGTCTGCAGAGGGGCTGCCTGGACTGGACCAAGATTTGGATCTGATGACCCTAAGGTCACCTCCAAGTCTGGATTTCATGTCGCCAAGATTCTATGGTTCCATGATCCAGTGCTGCCAAGATTTGGGAACAGAAAGAGTCCACAGTTCCAGAGGACCAAGGTTCGAAGATGCTGGCAAGGACCAGACACTGGGCCCACACCCTCACTCCTCCCTTCCCCAATCTCCCAGATGGCCGGCGGAGGTCCCCAGGCAGGGGAGTGGCACATACAGCCTGGTGGACTCGGCACTGAGGTCATCAGGGCTGCCCCAGCCCACCCTCAATCCGCTGGGGCAGGATTCCTGGGAACTTCTGGGCACTGCAGGAGGCATGGGAAGGGCAGAGAGGAAGGGCCAAAGCTGCCCTGGGGCCCACCAACGCCAGGTGCCGCAGGGCAGGGTGTTCACAGGGCCAAATACCCACCGTCCGACAGGCTGAGAGAGGCTGGACGACCTGGCCAAGGTCACAGGCTGGAAGGTGGAGAAGCCCAGGCCTGCAGGCTTCAGGGATCACTGTGGCCCTCACACTGCTTTGCTTTAGGCCACGCTTCCTGGGACCACCTCTTCCAACATCCTCTTTTAGATGGGAAAACTGAGGCCCAGAGAGAGGATCAGGTGCCCAAGGTCACGCAGGGAATTGGTGGCAGTGCCCCCTGTTCCCAGGCTGGGAGGCACTGACTACCCCCATCCCCTGGCTGGGTCCCCACCATCGAGTCTCCTCTGGATTCCTCCTTTCCACCCGTCCAGATCCAGGGCTCCTAGAGCCAGGCTGTCTCCTGTGCCCTTAGTCCCCCAACACAGTGACTGCCCCTTGAGGTCATCTGAGGGACAAGCCAAGAATCAGGACATGGGACAGTAGGTCACAGCCTCATGCCCAATGCTGGCCAGCTGAGCACACACATGGTCAGGGGAGGGCTGACCCTGCCACGTGTGGGGACACTCAGGGGCTAATTGACCAGCTGTCCTGTTAAGGAGAGCCAGTGAGGCTGAGCTGGCCCCCACAGAGCCTGCCGGACCAGGACAGGAGCCTCGCTCAGCCCCTCCCCCAGACTCCTCTAAGCCCCCACTATATGTCAGTTGGTTTTTTTTCTCCAATAGTCATACAGATTATTCTTTGTGTGAACCTCACAACACCCCTGAAAGTTAGGTACCTGTTCCGTCCATTTTACAGGGACAGGGAAGACTACGATATCACCCAGGTCACCCAGCTAATATGACAGTCAGGACTCACACCCAGGGCTGCCTGGCTCCATGGCTTACCTGGTCCCACAGGGAAGGTCAACACACACCTGGGTGACTTAGAGGTTCTTTTGCTGGAGTCGTAAGGTAGAAAAATGTGTCTAAACTACACTGACCATGTTGAGGAGCTTAACAGAAATTTCCTCTTTCCTGCTTAGAAAGAGCATAGATCAAGTATCTAAAAATGTCCAATTTCTTTGCTCTGGCCTGGCATTAGATCCTCACTGCAAATCGCTGCAAATCGGTGGCCTACCATGCACCTGGCACCCTACTGGGTGTGCCACCCACTGTGTTGTTTGATTTGATCTCACACCAGCCTTGCGGGGTTGGCCTTCTCATATTACAGAGGAGGCCAGCTGAGGCTCAGAGAGGCCCAGATGCAAATTCAAGGTTGCACAGCGATGGAGCTGGGACAGGTGTGTGTGTTCCTCCTCAGCCTTTTTAGACCAGGAGAGAGTTGGAGGAGGGGTAAGTTGATGCTTATGTTCACTGAGTTCTTTTTCCAATAATCCGCTTAAGCTTGCATGATATCCCACAATATCCTTCCCACCTCCCCCACACCAATCCAAGTGGAGGGAGCATCTGCGATGTCTCTGGGTACCAGCCTCATCAGCTGTCTGCCCCCGACACCCACACTGGTGGGGTCAGGACACCATTTGGGAGCTGCTCAGGAATAAGGACACTGAGAGCAACCCTCAGAACTCTTGAGGAAGGGATGCTGGGTACAGCCTAGCCTCTCACCCTAGCACCCCAGCAGGCTGGCTTTGACCAAGCACTCTGTGTGACAGGCTGTGAGCTTCCCAGAGTGGGTACCCCAGGCCCTGCAGAAATAAAGCAGGGTCTACACCAGAGAGCTCAGTTACCCCGGCTGACACCTCCTGGCAACAAGAGGGAAGTGGAGGGGTGACTGTCTTGTTCTGTCCCTCAAGCCCTGTGCCCACCAGCCCCCTACCAGCTACCCAGGGACACAGGACACAGAGTCCCCTGCATGTGGGCAGGCCCTGTTAGCCCCTGACTGAGAGCACAACAGACAAGTTGGGGGTTGGGGGGAGGTTCCTGAAATGTGCTCCCCACTTCCCCAGAGACCAGGCCCCCACGCTCCGCAGGCCTCTGGGTTGTAGCTGGGGAGGGGGCGGTATTTGGTCCCCACCCGGCCCAGCAGTCAGGAGGGGCAGCACCACCTTTCTTCCTATTCAAACACAGGCAGACACGGGGCTGCGGACACACGGCCCCGGCCTGAGTGTGCAACTTGTACATAATTCACGGCTCCTACTGCCTTGGCCTGGATACACGCACCCGGCGGCAGCAGCCTGCATGGAGAACAGCGAGCTGCCGCCAGGGAGCACTTCTTACAAAGGAGGTGAGTGGGCCAGAAGCTTGGGGCGGGGGGTGCTAACAGAAATTAGACAAATAAATATTATCGACAACAAGAACTGTTTGTGTGGAGTCAGTTTAAAAAACATGTTGACAAACTTTCTCTCGTTGAATCTTCACCAAAGTCCAATGTGGAAGTTAGAAAACAGAAGCTCAAACCTGCCCATTTACACGTGGGGAAGAGCTCCCCACCCCGCAGCAGCCGCAGCATGCGTGTGACCCTCCATCAGCCTGGCTCAACTCCGCCCCCCGGTCACAGTCTGGGGCCTCAGAAGAGCCCTCAGCGGGGATACCAGGGAATTCTGTTCCGGGCTCAGGGGGCCAACTGGTAAGGAAGGAAGCCCGAGGGGCGAGTTCCACTGGCCACGAGCCGGCCGTCCTCGCCTGCGTGCTCGGGCCCCTGCCCGGCTAGGGCAGCCCCGGCCCTCGTGGTGTGGCCCAGGCCCTCGCCGTGTGGGTGGGGCAAGGAGGGAAGTGGTCGGGTCTCTCCCTGCACACACGCCAGAACCCCCCAGAGGCCCTCAGAGCAGGAGGGGATGTGCCAGGCGACCTCGCCTGACCATGAGTGTGAGGAACCCGAGGCCCACAGAGGGGAAGGACTTGTCTGAGGTCCCACCGCGGGAGAATCCGGTCAGTCCACAAACACGTGCTGGGCACCAGCAGGCGCTGGGGAAACGGGTGAATATGACAGGCTCTCGAGGCGCCCCCGGTTGGGTGGGCCCCCGCTCGGCTGGCATCCAGCCCCTTGTGACCCGCCCGGCAGCCTCTCCTGGCCCATCACCCCCCCGCCCCCGCCACTTTTCCTCCCTCTGCTCCCATCTCACGGGCTCTTACAGTGTCCTGAAGACGCAGCCCCACACGTTGCCACCTTTGTACCTCTGCTCCGGCTGTTGCTCTTCCAGAACGCCCTTCCCAGCTGGCTGGAGCCTGCACCCCTACTCTCCCCATCTCCTTTGCAGAGCCTCACCGGGGTCACGGGAGGCAGCGCCCGCCCGGCCTCCCCCGCGCCTCCCTTGCTATCATCTGCGCACGGCTCAGGGTTAACGCCCCGGAATTGCCTCGCTCTACCCCTCGGGACCTGGGACAAAGTAGGCACCGCTCCACTGAATTGAGTGACTGTGTCACCCACCCACAACGACCCACAGCAATTAACAGATCACTTCTTCCTTTTAAGGCTTGTATTTCTCTTTCTTTTAAAAAACCTTGGTAGGCACGGGAGAATGAAATGGAGGCTTCTTAGTCAGACTTGTCTTGGCATTTCCAAGTGTCAGCTCTGTGCCTGGCGCACAGGAGATGCCTGAGATATGTTCATTTGGTGGATGAAAGAATAAAAATATCTCCACCTGCCACTTGCCCCTGCTGCCTGAAGTTCCACCGTTACTCCCAAGTCTATCCTGGAGCTAGACAGTGTTTCCTGTGACGCTTTCTCAAAGTGCAAACAACCCTGGGCCTAGAAACTAGCTCTAGCTGGAGGCTTCCACATGCAAAACAGCTAGGTGAGGGTTCGCTCATGAGCTCTTCTCGAAGTGCTCACTCTAGATTATTAGTACCAGACCCTGCTCTGTGACAAAGGAGCTGCAAGTTCAAACGAGTTTAGGGAAGGCTGGCTGGACACTGTGCCACCTATTGGAGATCCCCGATTCACATCAACATGTTAAAGACCCTGTTTGCATTGACGTGATCTAGCATTTCCCAAATTTGTATGCGCATGCGTCCTAGAATCCATTTCCATTCCATAGACTAGGGTTCCTCAAGGCACAGTTTGGGAAGTGTGGACTAAATGATGCACCCGGGTCCACTGCAGGACAAGGTCTGCACGCTGAAGGGTGTTTGTGGCTGCTGCCCAGCGAGGCCACACGTCTTTGTGCTGACCATTTTACAGAAGCAGAAAGTGAATGTGGCATCAGACAGCTTGCAAAACACAGAACAGAGCAGGGAAAAGGAACAGGCCAGGCTGCAGACCTGAGTGGGTTCCCACAGCAATTTCGTGCTGCCTGCTGGCCAACGGGCCAGAGACCTCATCCCGCTGAGCTTTGCTTTCCTCGTCTGCAAAACGGGGATGATGTTATTCTCAGGGCTGCTGTGAAGATTCGGCATGGTAATGTGAGCAGAGGTAGATTACAAACTGTCGAGTCCTGTACCAGCATTTGCTACGTGCATGATTATTCACTGCATGCACTGCCAGAAGGGTATGGTCATGTCTTGATGGATCACAAGCCACTGCAGAGGTCCTCAGTAAGGATGGATGGATGGATGGAATCCCAGCAAGGCCCAGGCTCACCAATGGCTGGTGGAATAGGCACGAATGAATCAATGAACCAATTTCAGTACAGCCGACTGTTCCATTCCTCAGCCCACAACTAGCAAAAGCAGCATATTAGGAAGGACACACACACACACGCACACACACACACAAGACGGGAGAAGAAAGAGGTGCCAGGCTCTGGACGCAGGTCTGTGGGCAGCAGAATGAGGGACAGGTGGGAAGAGCCAGAGACCAGAGCTGAACACATGTAGCAGCACAGGGTCGTGCGGTGCGGGGGCCACACAGTCCCGGCACGACCAGCCAAGCAGGGGGGTTCAGAAGGCCCATTCCTGCTGGTTAACCTCGTAGGCACTGTGCAGAGAAAGGAAGTGATTAATCCCTTGCACAAAGGTTTCCAACCAAAACTATCAGTTGTTTTTAAAGGGACACGGAGCAGAAGGAAGCCTTTGGGGCATGACACAAGCCTTAGCTGCCTGGAAAAATATTTCTTGCACTTTATACCAATTTGTCAACATAGGACAAACATTTTTAAAGTGCCTACTGTGTGCCAGGCAAACACTAATAGGCACTGGGGACACAGGCCACATCAGACTGCATCATGCAAAAAAGATTCTGGATAAATGAGATGTCAGGTCACTTGAGAATAACGAGGGAGATGGTATTGAAAAAAATTCCACAGACAGGAAGTCTGGAGGACCAAGCTAAATTGCCATGTGACCTCAAACAAGTCACCTTCCTTTTCTGGGCCTCCATCTTTTCCTCTGTAAAGTGGGGCTGATGATAAAAATCACGAAAACTACTATGTGGCACCAAGCACTGAACCAGCAGTTATAGACTTTCTCTCACCTACTGTGCACAGCCAGCAAGGCAGGTGTTGCTAACTATTTGTTGTGGCATAAACTGTTCCTTTCACACATGAGTAAACTGAGCCTTGGCTCGTTGCTAACTTGCCTGAGTTGGGATACAACCCCAGGTGTGTGATTCCAGAACTCCCTTTCTCCTGCCCTCAAACAGTCCCACGCTTCGTCCTCACAGACTGCCATGAGGATTTGGTGATATCACAGATATCAAAGTGCTTTATAAACTATTCTCTGTCCAAAGGCAACAAGAAACAAGCCTTGATTCCTCCGTGAAACCAAATGCTGAAGTTCACAAGGGCTCTCAGAACTGGCTGCAGCCCCAGAACTCCTGGGTTCCTCATCCCTCAATCTCTGGCATTCCTTGGCCAACTTCCTCCAGGGAAAGGGACTTGGCCATCCCAGGAGCCCCAGCTGACCCCTCAAAGTCCACAGGGCAGGGTTCCTGTGGAAGCCATGGGACCCCCTCCCACAGCAGAAGACCACCTGGCTCATGACCACCTGAGTCTGTGCTCCACTCCTGCCGAGGACCTAGAAGGCACCGCCTGACCCCAGAGCCATGAGAGCTGCTCCAGAAACCCTCACCACTCCCCAATGACAGGCTGTGGGACCTCACGCCAGTCACCTCACCTCTGTGAGCCTCAAGTTTCCCACTGCAAAATGACAGATTAAAGCAGATCTCACGTGGGAAAGGGTCTCCTCCAAAGGGACTCAACAAACATGACTACCTTTCAGTTGCATGAGTCCAGCTGGGTAGGCAGGAAGAGGTGCTCCAGGATCTCAAAATCCCTGGTCTGAGGAGGGTGGTCTTACCCCACCCACCAGGAATCACCCATCTAACCTTGAACTCATGGCCCACCCTTGGGAGTCCTGGTCTGAGAGATGGACTCAGCTCCTACCACCACCAGCCACCAGCAGGCCCCTATTCTGCCTTCTTTCCAGGTTGGTTGGGGTCCGAGCAGGGCAGGGGTAGGAAAAGGGTCTTCAGGAAGAACTGCACATGTCTTTACTGGAGAGACTGGGGCCCCAGCGCACAGACATCCTTGTGGGCCCACTGTGGCCCACAGAGGCTGCCACCTGGCTTCAGGCCATATAGCAAGACAGAGGGTGCCAGGACCCAGGCCTTCTAGGCCCAGACCAGGGCTGTCTCCACTGCCCAGAGTCACCCCTTCTGGAACACCGATCAAGCAGAGAGAGGAAGAACAGTGTGAAGAGTTAGGATGATGCGCCCACCACACTCTGCCCCAGTCAGGAGGCTCTGGCCATTGACAGCCGGGCCCCCAGCCCCAGCATGAAAATCAACCCGGTCACTCCATCCCCTGCTCCGCTCACTGCAGGCACTGACGGGGCACATTTGGATGGAGGACGGCTCAGTCTGCCTCTGCAGCGTCCCCAACAAGAGGAAGAGGATTCCAGCTGCAGCATAATGGACTTCCTGCTGGCTGTGTCCCTGCAGACATCACCCTGCGGGGGCCTCCCAGGTGCATTCCATGCAAAGTGCCACACCTTCTGTCCTTATCCCTGACCATGCCACCTCTGAGGTCCAGGTTCCGTCCTTGACACCAGGATGTCTCCTACCCCCTGCTTGGCAGGAACCCCACGCCTGCCCCACACCCCATACCCAGACTCCCCAACACAGAGCCCTGCAGCGTTCGCTGGCACCCCCTGTCCCAGGCCTGCCCAGACCCATAGTCCTCTTACCTGGCCTTCATAGGTTCCCGGAGGGCCCTCTGAGCTCAGTGTGGCATGGCCCTTTCTGGGAGTCAGAGGCCAACACGGGCCCAGGGCTGTCCCCAGAGCCGTGGCAACGACTGCCCTGCTCTAAGGGAAGTGTGTGAAGTGGCTACATCGGGGCCACTTGTGGCAGGGCTGGGGCTGCTACTCTGTGCACCTGCACTTACCTGACCCAAGCCTACCCGTGACCTTTGCCTTCCTCCAGCGATAAGGCTATCTCGGGCAAGGCCACCCCAGAAGCCACCTGCAGCTTCATTTGGGGGAGGAGGCAGAGATGGAGAGACAGGTACCTCCAGAACTCCTCTCCCTGAGATGCCTGTGGTAGCTGGGCTGCCTTGATTCACCTTTGCTGTGGCAGCTGAGAGCCCCTTTGTTAAGGGGCATGCTCGAGTAACAACAGATGATCCTTGAACTGTGTCCTAAGGAGGGTGTGTCTGGTGGACTCCATGACTTTTGGAGGGACAGGCTGAGGAATGCCTTCGGTTTGCCTCTCCGGGGCCACTCTCCACCCTGCTTGGGGTCCCAGGGGGCTGGCTGCTAGGGACTGTGTCAGGCTCTGTGCCACTCAGGGAGGTGCACCCAACAGGAAGAACAAACAGGGGACTGGAAGAAGGATAGTTGAGGTTTATCCCCCTGCGAGGTCTCCTGGGTTGACTGGGTCCCTCTACTGAAGGCCACAGCCTGCTCCTATAGCTGCCACTTTCTCCCTTGGCTCCTTCAGCCCCAGGCGCTAACTGCTCGCAGCCTCTGCCAGCCCCCAGGTGCTGCACTAGCCCTTGTTGGTTTGCCGCACCCCTAGAGCCTGAGCTGGTCCCCCTGGACTAATACACCCTCTCTGGCTCGGCCAGAGCAAGGATACTGAGCACACCACCAGTGACCCCTTTGGAGCCTTCCCCTGAACAGCCTTCAGAGCCGTCTCTGCTCTTACTAAAGAACAGCAGTCTGAAGGGGCGCACGTGACTAGGTGTGCAGGCGTCCCCTGTCTCAGCCTGGGCCTGGCGGAGGATGTGGAGCAGGAACCAGACAATGAAGGGCGGGGCAGGGGGCGGGGGCAGCAAGAGCACTTGCTAACAGCTTTTGAGTGCTTGCTATCTGGTAGGCGCTGGGCTTCACATACCAAGAAATTCATCTGCTTCTCAGACAACCCAAGGAAGTGCATCCTATTTATGCATTTTACAGTACAGACAACCGGTGCTCAAAGAGATAAAATGACTCACCCGGGGTCATATTGGCAGTATGTGACAAAGCAAGGACTCAACACAAGTCTTTCTGCCTCTAAAACCTATTCTGGAAACCACCTTGAAATAATTTTATTGAACTGGCTCATAAGAGAGTTGGCTGACTTAAGTGCGGTCAATTATC
>RJWJ010010905.1:0-45770 GCA_004363605.1 Indri indri | reverse complement strand
CATCTATTGAAAGAATCATATGGTCTTTGTTCTTGCTTTTATTTATGTAGCAAATTGCATTTATAGATTTGCGTATGTTAAACCAGCCTTGGACCCCTGGAATAAAGCCCACCTGGTCATGGTGAATTATTTTTTTGATGTGCTGCTGAATTCTATTTGCTAAAATTTCATTGAGGATTTTTGCATCTATATTCATGAGGGATATTGGCCTGAAGTTTTCTTTTTTTATTGTCTCCTTTCCTGGCTTTGGTATCAAGATAATATTGGCTTCATAGAATGAGATAGGAAGGATCACATCTTTCTCAATACTGTGGAATCATTTCTGTAGTATAGGTATGAGTTCTTCTTTGAATGTTTGGTAAAACTCTGCAGTGTAGCCATCTGGTCCAGGACTTTTACGTTTTGGGAGGTCTTTAATTATTGCTCCAATTTCTGAGCTTGAGATTGGTCTGTTCAGATATTCTGTTACCTCCTGAGTGAACTTGGGGAGGTTGTATGTTTCCAGGAATATGTCCATTTCCTCTTCATTATGTAGTTTTTGGGCATATAGGTTTTTATAGTAGCCAAAAATAATATTTTGTATTTCCGTGGTGTCTGTTGTGACCTCTCCTTTTACATTTTTGAGTTTATTAGAGACCTTTCCCTTTGGATGCTAGTCAATCTAGCAAGAAGGTTGTCAATTTTGTTTATCTTTTCAAAAAACCAGCTTTTGGTTTTGTTGATCTTCTGTATAATTCTCTTTTTCTCAATTTCATTTAGTTCTACTTTGATCTTAGTTATTTCTTTTCTTCTACTAGGATTGGAATTGGTTTGCTCTTCCTTTTCCAATTCCTTGAGTTTATTTATTAGATTGTCAATTTTTGAATTTTCTGTTTTTTGGATGTGAGCATTTATTGCTATTAGTTTTCCTCTCAGGTATGCTTTTGCTGTATCCCACAGGTTTTGATAGGTTGTTTCTCCTTTGTCATTTAGTTCTAAGAAGTTCTTGATGTCCCTCTGAATTTTCTCCTTGACCCAAGAGTTAGCAAACAATAGATTGTTTAATTCCTATGACTTTATGAGGTGGAGAGCATTTATGTTGGAATTGAACTCTAATGTTATACCACTATGGTCTGACGAAGTACATGGTTTAATTTCTATTCTTCTGAATTTGTTGAGGTCTGATTTGTGGCCTAGTATGTGATCAATTTTGGAGAAAGTTCCATGGACAGATGAGAAGAATGTAAATTTGGCTTTATGTGGATGGAATGTTCTGTAGAGATCTGTCAGACCCTTTTGTTCAAGAGTTCTGTTTAAGTCCATTATTTCTCTGCTTATTTTCTGTTTGGAAGATCTGTCTAGTTCATTCAGCAGAGTGTTGAAGTCCCCTGGTACTATGGCATTGTTGTTTATCAAGCTATTTAGATCAGACAAGGTTTGCTTTATGTAACTGGGTGCTCCTACATTAGGTGCATAAATATTAAGAATTATTAACTCTTCTTGTTGGATCTTCCCTTTCACAATTATGTAGTGGCCAACTTTGTCCTTTTTTACTTTTGCTACTTTAAAGCTTATGTTATCTGAAAATAATATAGCTACCCCTGCTTTCTTTCGACTTCCATTTGCCTGGATGATAGTTCTCCATCCCTTGACCTTTTGTCTGAAGGCATCTTTGTGGGTTAGATGTGTTTCCTGTAGACAGCAGATACTAGGCTTGTGGATTTTTATCCACTCTGCCAGTCTGTGTCTCTTCAGAGGACAGTTCAAGCCATTCATGTTTATTGAGAGGATTGAGATTTGAGGTAGATTTCCATTCATAATAATGGGTGAAATCCTGTTGTTTTGTTTTGCTCCTTGTGCCATCATGAAAACCACTTTCTAGGCTTTGACTCTTGAATTCTTTTACTTTGAAGAGTGTCTATTGTGCTGTTCAGTGTGTAATGCAGGTCTGAATACTTCCTGTAGGGCTGGTCTGGTCTTTGCAAATTCCATCAGTGATTGCTAGTCTGGGAAAGAGTTTATTACTCCATCACAGATGAAACTTAAGTTTGCCGGGTAAAGAATTCTAGGTTGGGCATTATTCTGTTTTAGTGGATTAAGGATAAGGACCCGATCCCTCCTAGTTTGTAAGGTTTCGGTCGAGAAATCAGCAGTTAGTCTGATAGGCTTTCCTTTGTAGTTTATTTGTTGCTTTCATCTCATTGCTTGGAGAATTGCTTCTTTCATGTTTACTTTGGTCGGCCTAATAACTATGTGATGTGGTGATTGCTTTTTCACATTGAGTCTCCCAGGAGTTCTGTGTGCTTCTTGTATCTGGATGTCAAAATTTCTGGCCAGACCTGGCATTTTTTCCTCCAGTATTCCATGAAATAAGTTTTCCAGCCCTTGTGCATCTTCTTGTTCTCCCTCTGGAAGACCTATGATCCCAAGATTCAGTTTTTTTACATAATCCCACAATTCTTGTAAGTTTTAGTCTTGTCTCTTGCTTCCAAGTTCTTTTTCTTCATCTGATTTGTTCAGCACATAGGCATTATCTTCAAGCTCTGAGAGTCTTTCCTCTGCATGATCCATTCTATTCTTGAGGCTTTCCACTGTGTTTTGAAGTTCCTTGAATTCCTCCTTCATTGACAGGATTTCTGTTTGGTTTTTCTGTAGTATTTCAATTTCTTTGGAGAATTTTTCATTCATTTCCTGGATTGTTCTTGTGGTTTCTTTATGTTTATATTCTATTTTCTCTTTAATTCCATTGAGTTTCCTTACAATCCACAATCAGAATTCTTCCTCTGTCAGTTTAATCATATCATGTATGTTGGTATCAGTTGATGGAGATTGAATATTTTCTTTTGGAGGTGATTTTTCTCTCTGATCTTTCATGTTTCCTGTCTTCTTTCACTGATTCTTTCTCATCAGGCTACTTTGTCAGGGACTGGTAGTGCCAGGACTGGTTGATGGACTTAATTTTGGGACTCCAGAGGGGCATTCCTTGGCAGAGCTGAGGAGATGTGCCCTGGTCCTGTATTGTCTTGGTAGAGTTTTAGCTTGTTGGGTTATCTCTGGCCTGTTATCTTCACCTTCTGCTTATGGAGATTAGTGAGTTTCTTTCCCTTGCTTAGAATCCCAGGAGTTGGATCACTTTGTGTGTGTGACTCCTCTGTCGACCAGTTGTTTGAGATGGAAGGTACTGTGTTGAACTATGAGGTTACTTTCTTTTTTGTTGCTTGTATTTTGTATGGAGGAGTCGGTTATCAAGGTATTCTAATGCTTTTGTATTGAGCTGCAAACCCTCAAATGGAACATACAGGTGCCTCAGTCTTTGAGGGATGTCTTGCCACTCCCAAGGGTTACTTGAGCCCTGTTACTACTTTAGATAGGGTGAGAAGAGCAACAGGAAATAGTGAGCCTAAGAGAGTATACTTCAGAGGTTGCTTGATCAGCAGCTAGGAAAAAGCTGCTAATACGTTATTCGGGGCTCTTTTGCCCCTCTTGTGGAGCAGCTCCTGATGGATGTGATAATTGGTGCAATTGCTAAGGACTCTGGTCGAGATTTTCCTTCCAAGACCACAAGCCCCTAAGATGACAACAGCCTGGGCCTCAAGGGCAAGCCATTGTGTTATGGTCTTATCAGATGATCACATCCAATCAGCTGTACCAAGCCACCAGACTGCCCCCTTTTGCTTAGATCCAAGGTCACACAGGTTCCAGCTAGTCCTATGGGGAAAGCGACTCTTCTTGTTACTCCCTTTCTTCAAGGGCCGAGACTGTCCTGGAGGGCTGTGGGAGGGGCGTTGGCTAGGACTGTCACAAAATCCAGCCTGGAAAGCATCTACTCTCATTTCTCCCCTCTTCTGAGGGTGAGTTTTGCCTTGCCAGAGGGGGAGATAACTCACTAGACTGGGGGAGAGGTACTTCCTGGGACTACCAGGCATCTCG
The DNA here is from genome assembly GCA_004363605.1 of Indri indri. Classification (NCBI taxonomy): domain Eukaryota; kingdom Metazoa; phylum Chordata; class Mammalia; order Primates; family Indriidae; genus Indri; species Indri indri. The sequence continues at coordinate 41,861 of RJWJ010010905.1, read as the reverse complement.
GATCAGGAAGTGGCTACCCTCATTATTCCACTCCTTCAAGGGTGGGGCTTGTCTAGTTGGTAGGAAGTGCACACCTCAAGGTCTGCTGGAGAAGCCCTGTCCAAAGCCACTGAGGGACCCAGACCAGAAAGCAGCCTGCCCCACTACTTCTCCCCAGCAGATGTGGGGTCAGTCCCTTTGGTACCAAATACCAGTGGCCTGACTGCAGTCAAGGGCCATCTGCAACCTCTGCAGGTCTCAGCCCAGCGAGCAGCTTCCCTTGCCCCTCTGCACTTCCAAATGTGGGAGACTGTTTCTTTGGTGGAAGGAGCTGGCTATCAAGTCACAACTATGAGGCAGCCATGGATCCCAGCTGGGAAAAGAGCCTCCTTTACTGCTGGGCCCTAACCATTGCGGAGTCTGTCCGTATGTCAGGCAGCACCAGGTACCAAGCCTTAGCAGAGAGGAGACCACGTGTCACAGCTTGAAAGGTGGCCTCTTTGGTTACTTCACACTCTTAGGGGTGCGAGCTGTCTCTTTGGTGCAGAATAGCCCAGCCTCGGAGATGGAACAAAGTAGCAGCAGTGCTCATGGGTTTCAGAGAAATAAATAAATAAATAAATAAAATAAAATAAAAAATAAAAAAATAATAATAAAAAGGCAATAAAAAATGATAAAAAAAAAATTAACAATAAAAATACAAAAAAATTAATGATAATAAAAAAGGAATAAAGAAAAAGAAAAAAATTAAAATATAAAAAATAAAATAAAATAAAAATAACAATACTAAAAAGAAATTTAAAAAAGGAAAACATTAACAATAATAAAAAAATAAAAAAATATAACAATAAAATAAAAAAATAAAAATAATAATAACAATAAAAAAAGGAATAAAAGAAAGAAAAAGAGAGAGAGAGAGAAAAAAAAAGGGGGGCAACCCCCTTTTAGAGCTCCGCCCAGGGGCAGAGTCAGTCCCTTTGGCGTGAGGCGTTGGCGGGGGTGCCGAGTCGCCTGGGAGTGAGGGTGGTCGCTCCAGGTCACGGCTCAACGAATAGCCTCCTTCTGTTCTCCGTCTTTTTGGCCCACAGCGCCGGCGGCAGGGCGGAACGGGCTGCCGAGACCACCAAGCAGCTCAGCCGAGGTAGCGACCTCTCTCCCTTTCCCAACTTTTCAAAGGCGGAGCTTGCGCCGCCCTCCGGAAGACTGTCCGCAGGGCTGAAGAGAAAGCGGCTTCTCTGCTCAGTCTCCCCGTCGGAGGGCGCGGCCGGGCAGAGGCGGGGCGCTGACTCCCACGCTGCCTGGGCAACCGGCCCGGTAATTTCAGCCTACGGACTCCCGGAATGGCGGCTGCCCGTCTCCTGAGAGTCGGCGCTGGAGGCGACTGACTGTACTGGTGGTTTCGGAGGGCGGAGCCTCCTTCGTGGTGTTCACCGCCCCCGTCTGGCCCTGGCGGGGTCCTGAGGCGAGAAGCCTGTCTCCAAACTCTCTCCTGTACCGTCGGAAGTGTCCGAACAGGGAAGCGTCCGCTCGGAGAAGCCCCTCGCTGCTCCCGGCAAAGCAGACCTGGCACCGCGCGCTGGAGAGTTCAAAAGGTGTCCGGCCCCTGCCTCCACCCCCACAGCCTGTCGGCCTGCCACCACCTCGCGCTGACTTCAGGCGCTTCCCTGCCCGCGAGGGTGTGAGGTCGGTGAAGGAGGAGTCGTCCTCCTGTGGGTCAGATCACCCTGCCCCGGCCGGGCCGGCCGAAGGGTGCGGCTGTTCCTCGCTCTGCTCCCCACTGTATATCCCGCGCTCTCCGGACTTTGTGGTCGATTCTCCGGTTCACCTTTTTTCCCTCCACAGTGCGGCTTGTCCCTCGCTGCTTCTCTGCGGATTCACAAAGCTGATCCTATGGGAGAGCGATTCACTCGCGTGTAGCTGTCCGCGTTCTTCACCTCCTGCTCCTGGGGAGGGTTTCTCCTGGATCATACAGCTATTCCTGCTCCAGAGTTGGGGTCCTCAAGGGGTGACCGGGCCTGTTGATCGGGGTGGAAATTGTCCCCCCGCAGGGGCTCTTCCTGCCAACCAGGGGGTAAAAGGCTCAGTGTGACCTGAGGGAGGACAGGGGAGCGTCTCGCTTTTAATCTTTATTTCATGTGCGAGAAACACGTTGCACGTTTTAGAACAAAACACTTTGACAAGTAAATGACTTTCATGCTGTATATTTTCACACATTAATAGCATCATTTGCATGCTAAAGAAACTGAATTTTTATTCTGCTGTGTCCACCAAGGATTAATTTAATGAATTAAATAGAATTTGGATTGCCTTCTGAGAGAGAGAAGGTTAAAAGGTACATTTTGCTAAATATTTAAAATTTTTAACCTTTGTGGTATAGATCCCCATGATTTTTATAGCAACTTGAAGCACAATTGTATCTTGCTTGAAAATTTTCCTTTTTTAGGTTCAGTGGTAATTTATATGATTCTTTGAATTAATACACAATATATCAAATAATGTTATAATTCTGCCATGGAAGAGTTTCTAAACATGTTTATCGAATTTCCTGTGATTTTTTTTTTTATCAAACCCAGTGCATAGAGAAAGTAGTTTTACGTGTGTGAAGGCAGCATTGAGAGTCTCTCATATGCCTTTTTGCCACAGTGAGACATGGGACCACCTCGGACTCCATTGTCTTCATACGTAAATGAACAACCTTCATGTTTCCATTTAATTATTAATTTGGTCACTTGTGAAAAAAAGCAAGGTCTATATTTTAATTTGTGTTCTTGGAATTTCTGTATGGATTTACTGGTTAACATCTGCTATTCTAATCACAAACTGTCAAACACAGAGGAAGTCCATTTACTAGAGGTTTTTAGAAGCAATGATCGCTATAGATAGCATCAAATAATTCATTTTATTAGGTGTAATCTTTTCCTCCAATAAATATATTACAATAAATTTATCAAATAGGCAAGATTATTGAGGAATCTCTGTAAATATCTAAGGTAGTAGTCTGAAAAAAATTGATTAAAACAATCTTTTGATAGGAAAGTAGAAAAATCAGTTTAAGCAGGAAATTACCTTATGAAATATGTTTTACATTGTTGACATAAGTGCAAAAAAGAATCAGGGGTTGAACACATGATAATAAAAGATAAGAATTGTAAGTAATATATTTTTTGAATCATTAAATTTAATACAACCCATGATATTGCTATATAGCATTCCATTTAGCATTTTTTAAAAAGTGGACCATTTTTGAGGTTGGGGCTTAAATTAACTTTTTGTACACAAATATATTTTATTTCTCCATTATTTTTATATCTTTATATTACAAATATATACATGTTAACACATCTACAAGGCCAAGGATTAAAAATTGCTTTTTGAAAGATTAGCTGTCTGCAGAACATATTACAGCTCCTCACCATCCACAGTCACGGCTCTTTCTTTACTGTGACCTTGCTCTCTCTCCAGAAGCCTTTCACCAGGAACCTGAAGCTGGAACCTCTGGAAAGTCTTCCATTCCAGCCAGACTGAAGGAGATCCCTTCCGAGGGATTACTGTTTGTCTAATCTGACATCTGGCCCCTCCCGCAGGCAATTTCTTTTGACCACTTTTTTCCCCCTCTGTGTATCGGTCACATTTATTTGTTCTTTACATGTCCCATAACTTTTTGTTAAAAACTGGACATTTTAGGTAATATCCTGTCACAACTCTGGATATTGATTTCCAACCCCATCTCCAGAGATTATTTTTATTGTTGTTTGCTTGTTTATTTTGTTATTAACTTGGCTAGAATATTTTAGTGAAGTCTATCTTCTCTGATATGGAAAACTTCTAATTTCACTCCTCCTAGGGTGTGGAGTAGGGTGTGTGCACAATCACCATGGGATGGCAACTGTTTTAGCAGTTGCTTTGTCTCTTTTTCTGACCTCTATGTTACACTACTGGTGTTGCCTCTACTGGTATCACACCCAGATGTTAAACTGCACTAATTATGAGCTGGTTGCTCTATTGTTTTTGACAATGTCTTGAGACATAAATTAGTCCACAGTCTGGTGCACTTAAATTTGGGCAGGGGTGGGTGTTGAGGCCAGCTTTGGAGGTTTCTTTTGACTCTACGAAGGCTTTTCTTAACTATTTCCCTGATTATCTCTGGTAACTGTCCTACGGTTTAGCTTGTTTCTCTCATAGAACTAACAGCCTCCTCTTAATTGTCTGTCACCAAAGTCTCCATTGTTCTCGAGAGTGCCCTTAGTCTTGAAATTACCCACATTCTGTTTTAATTATTCTGAGTTAGTTCCTTTGGTGAAAGCTCTGGAGTTCTGTTTTTATGGACTATCTCTTTCCCTGAGCACCACCTCTAAGACTCTTCTCTCATCCTGGCCTTTGTTATTCTCATCTTGCCTCTCCTGGAATCAACAGTCTTCCCTAGGAGTGAACTAGTATGAAGGTGGTCAGGGCCCTAATGTTCTCTGCTTGCCATGCCTAAGTAGAGCACCCACCCTAAGAGTGGAGGCTGGATAGTGGAAGAAAGCCCCTGACATCTCATTCAGCAATTTGAACTCTGCGACACAGAGTAGGAGGGGATCAGAAACGCTGGTAGCCTGCCCCTCCTAGGATATGCCCTGTGCCTTGATTGGGAGCTGGAGGGAGAAGGAAGCCTGTCTTGGCCGTATCTACCCAGAGTAGTGGACTTCTGTCACACTGAGCTGGTGGGGGAGGGTGGGGTGAAAGGACTGAGGGAGGATGGAAGAAGGACGTGGGATGTGGCTCAAATTCCAGAATAAATGTTTCTTCATTTGTTTGCTATAAACCCTTAAGACAATTTCCAAGGATTTTAAATGGGGTGTATGTGTGTATGTGTGTATGTATACACACACACACACACACACACACACACACGTGCATACATAAATATATAGATAGTACTTCTTTCACTGGGAGCAGTTCCATGGGGCTCTCCATGCTGCCATTCCAGAGGTGAAACACCGATTATCATTAGTTTTTGAGCCATTCCTGCTAAGCTATTATCAGTGGTACCAGGATTCTCTAATCACATGATTTATTTAACCAATTCAAGGATAGGTTCTTGTAATAGTTCAATCATGGTTTCTGCAGCCTCAGAGCTCTTTCTTTTTCCTCAAACTTTTCCCAGAAGAACAAAAGCCTCGATCTCTCCAAAGTCTGACTAAAGCAGCAAATACAACTTTTAGCAACTTTCCAATCCCTTAAAACATGTGAAAATATGTAGCAAATTCTTGCTATAGATGACATTAAAACCTTTATCTTATTTTTAATTACAAAATGTGATTATCTTAATGTATAAAAAAGTTACATATCCATGCAATAAGATACCATTCAGAAATAAAAAGGAGCATACGACTAATTAATGGTTCAACATAGACGAACCTCAAAAACATCATATGAAGTAAAAGAAGCCAGATGAAAAATACTACATATTGTATGATTCCATTTCTATGAAATGGCCAGAAAAGGCAATTCTTATAAAGACAGAAAGCAGATTAGTGGTTGCCTGTGGTTGGGAGAGGGAGTGGAGATTGACTTCAAACGGGCACAAGAGATCTTTTTGAGATGACGGAAATGTTTAAAACTTGAATTTCATTGATGGTTGCACAGCTCTGTAAGTGTACTAAAAATCACTTAAAATGGGTGAATATATGTTATGAAAATTCCACTTTGATAGAGCTGTTCAAATATGATTGTTTTATTTTTTTCTATAACCCCTATATTTTGCACAGTGGCCGGCACATAACATGCTCGGTAACGCTGATTAGGCGAGTGAATGAACAAATCAAGTGATATAAAATCCCACAGGAGGCAGAGATCAGCTCTCTGCCCAGGAAATAGTGGCAACAGAGTGAAGAGCACCAAGCAGCCAGGTCTCTAGAAGCTCGCCACTCACCACGAGGGGGGAGCAAGCGATAAGCACACAAGATGCAGGTGATAGGAAATTAGAGACAAATCTTCCCCGGAGCTAGCTCCGATCATCCGGTTGATGGTTACTGTAGCATCACTCCACCCCCAGCTCACCCAACAGTGATCTGAGGAAAAATGGAAACAAGGAAGGATGGAAAGCTAAAAAACACAGAGCTCCGAGTCCCCACCCACGCTTCAATCAAAGGAGATCCTTACTGTATTCATTTGCATTGTTAAGACATCTAAGTTTTCCTTTGAAGAAATTCCCTGTGGCAAACAAACAAAGAATATAAACAATTTTGGATAATCACATTGATTATGCCAGTCAATTTAAAACACATTATTTACTAATTAACCTTATTATTTCCTCAGGAATCCTTCATTGACCTCCAGCCTTAGCACCCTGTGTTCATCCATGTCACAGGACCAACTGCATATCAGGTTTGGAAGGGTCAGTCAAGGACTTTCTCATTCCTCATTCTACTCCCAGGAATGGAGTACATGCTTAATAGTTATCGTATGATTTCATGAAATATTGGAGTTACTAAAACACAATACCAAACAAACTCAGTGTTTTAAACATACCAATTAGTTGAACAAGGCATTTTATCCATTTGCCAATTTGCTATAGATTTCGTTGCCTTGTTATACCCACAGTGAGACATATATATGTTAATAAGCTTTCTGAATAAGTGACAGGTTATATACCTGCTACTCTGCTCACAGGAACATATGGCTAATAAAAAGCAACAGATGGCCAATATGGAAACTGTTTTTTGCAGTTCAAGGCATTACAAAGTTTAGCCTTACCTGATAATATAAAACTAGTTAAAATTCATTTCTCTTATTCCTAAAGTATTCAAAATTCCCCCAATCACTGTATTTAAAATGTTTTAGTTTTATCATTGTCTTACATACTATACATGCTTCAGCAGTCTGGGCCCTGATCTACCGCCAGATAGAAACCAGGTACCTTTCACCCTCTGCTCTTTATTAATTTAGGTATTTCCCTTCCCATTACATGAAAAAATAAGGGAGAAGAAGTAAAATTTAAATGAGAAGATTACTTGATTATAATGCCAATAAAAAATTCGGTATAGGCCGAAGTTGAGAAATAATGCTAACTGCATTTTTTCAATTATCTGTGGGTTTCAATTATCCAGGGATCCCTTGTCTTTGTTAGAATAAATAACTGCAAGTTAATGAAACTTTTTAAGATAGAATTTAAATCTCACCATGCTCAACTTCATTATCTGGAACTGGACTTTCCTTTTCAAAGACTAAAGGGAATTTAGGAAATTACGTTATTGTTATTTTTCCCTTTCTTTGAAAAAGCTGACACAAAGTATTTCATGCATCAAGAAAACAGTAAACCAGAAAGATTGTAGGTTAGCCTCCTTTTAGTACTTCATTGATTATAAGACTTATATTCTATCATATTTCTGAAACTTAGTGGCTATGATTCTTGGAAAACATTTTAAGATTAAAGAATATGCATATATATAAAAGTTTCATTCTTGTATATTAGATATATACACATGCATAAACTATTATAACAAAGTCTTGAAATAAATTTCTAAACTTAAATTATTAAATGTGAAAATATTCCACAAAAATTTGCCGTCTTCCTAAATGAACATTCGATATTAACACATGGCACCGGAGGGTCATAATTGCATCACTCTGGTTAACAACGTGGGCCAAGGACTTTGATCATGACCTTCAGCACGTTATTTTAGCTCTTTGAGCCTCAGTTTCCTTTAGAGTAAAAAGTATGATAAAAACATACATTTTACCATTTAAATGTTCTGCAATACAGCTGGGACATTTATATATACTGCGTATTGTTATCTGAAAATAAAAAATAACTGTACCAATTTAGAGGTGCATATATACTTCAGTCATTGAGTTGAAATATGTTCTAATAGGTTACAACATCTTTCAGACAAAATAAAATATCTCTGAGATCTTCAAATGAAAAACTTCAGCAAGAATTCAATAAACTCTTTATCTATTAAAATAATTACATTGAACACTCCCTCTTGCGTATGATTGCATCAGCGTCCTGCCCTGGCTACATTTTTTCTTATTAACAAGTTTTCCTCAATAGCTGCAAATTTATTTTCATTATTATTGACCTCTCCAATTTAGAAAATTATGACAACAAGACAAAATGATTTCCTAGAGTCTAAATGGATAAGTCAAGGTGACAGAAGTTGCTTAAATAATAATAAATCCAAAACAAATCCAAAATTATATCAATGGGTCTTGAAAACCTGCTTACTGCTATGTAAAGAAAACAGAAGAATCACTGCATTAATTCTATAACACTGCTACTTTATTTTATATTTCAAATTTAGTTAAAAATGGATCTGTGCTAACATGGAATATCAGGCCTTGTTTTGCTCAACTAAATGTCTTAAAAACTTCTAGTCTCCACCCATTTTTTTTAATGTTCTTATTATTCTTAAGAAAACTCATAATTGAAAATATTTATGTTCAGCATTGCCACCCAACATTTCCTGAGTATACAATATGGGTCAGGAATTGTGCTATGTACTGGTGATATAAATAGGAATAAGTGATATTCCTTGCCTTTTTGTCAAATTCACAATACAGAAGGAAAAACAACTAAGCAAACAAGTGATTTTTTTCTTAAAATTTATTTGTTACAAAAGCTCATATGCTATATCCACACACACAAACCAGTCCTTTAAAAGCAATTACATTAAGCATTAAATATATTATTTAAGGGAAAAAATGGCAAATTTAACCCAAGCAATACTGCTCATCTAAATATACTATTTTTTTTATCGCTGAGGGTTTTTTTTCCCCCCAGTGTATATTATTTTGGCTAATGATATTGTTTTTACATTTTTTTGGTTTTTTTCTTACTTGACCTATATCTGTAGCCTCAAAATTCCTCCAGAATTTGTGGTAAAGATATTACACTGAGTGAATCAATTCACGACAAGAATTCCTTTTAGGCTCTGACTTATCTTAAATCAGAAGACTTGGTTAGATCTTAATTAGCATAACACTTTTTATCAAAGAGCCACAGGCTATCTCTAGCTCAAAACCTTAGCATTTAAGAAGGATTTGAGGATCTGTGAGGATTACTGTCCTGTGGACACCTGCTATAAATATGAGTAAGAAATACCCTGGCAACATTACTTTCCAAGTGTTTCTATTTGATATAATCAGGCCCGACCACCAGGTTGTGTTTCTGCCAAGTCGATTATGTATAATTTTTAGTTGATGTAATTCTCTTAAAGCCAAATCAGAGTGCTGTGCTGTAAATAAAGCTCACTCTTCTTCACAGCAGGCAACTGTGTGATTACTCCTACTAACTGTATTTCTCTACCCCAGCCAAACTGTGCATATCGACAAGGAGGAGCCCCGGTGTAAGAGGAAAAGAATAGAGCATTCCCAAATGGTAATGATGTGCACTTTGTCAGCCACCGACTTGCACAATGAGAGAAGTAGCAATTGCCCGATGTCGTGTCAGGTGACCTTAGGGTTTTACATATAAAAGAATTCAGAGGCAATAATACATAACAAGTAAAAGTGACATTTTCAATATCACAGCTGGATCAGAACAACCTACTATTTCGTCTATTATTTTCATATGAACACTGAGTACTTATGTCAGTTTTTCATCTTGTCACAGATTTGACTGCATTTTTTTGCCTTTTCAAAATTGTAAATAAACACTATGGTTACTAATTTCAAGTAAATGACTCTCGTCTTGAATATTTTCAATCTTTTGGCTCTTTGATCCCCTGTAGTGTCTACAGTCTGAATCACTCAACCCAGCATTTAATTAAATATAGGGCTTTAATTTTGTTCTTGGAGATAAAACAGAATCTTCCATTTCTGTTGCAACACTGACTACCCTAGAAAGGACTGGCACATGGTAGATTTTTGATGAATACCTTTGGATTGGTTCAATCTCTTAGTTCCTGAGCCATTACACTCACTACTCACATGGTTACAGAATATTACAGCAGAAAGGGAATTCAGCCCTCTTTACAGAGGACAATTACGCGATTTTGAAAGGAACAGTTAGTTCCTGGCAGAAAGAAGAAACGAACTCACAATCTTAAGAGAAGGTCCTTTCTGCTACCGAAATGTGGAGATACTGCACATTTTGATTCAAAATTCAGAGATACCTTGAGGTCTCTAAATATTTTGCAAGATAAAAAAAGCATTTTCCAAACTGATAAGAAATTGAAGAAGGAAACAAGCATTCAAGACTACATTGAAAACATTGTCTGCTTCTGAATTAGGAAACATCAGTGGCCCATTACTCTAAAATGCACAAAAAATTCAAGAAAATTTAAAGGATTCTAAAAGTTAATGAAATTATATGGCATTTTAACAAATATAAAGCAAAAATAATCCAAAAAAACTACTTATTAAGTGTTAATATTGAGCCTGTACAACGTTGTGTTTCACAGCTCATTGGGGTTCAGACATTAATTCATTAATTTATTTAATACAGTTTTTCTTTGATATAAGCCAGGAATTGGTTCCAGGACCTTTGCATATACCCAAATCTGTGTACACTCAAGTCCCCCAGTCTGCCCCTAGGCACTTGAGGATAGAGGAAAAGTTGGCCCTCCATATGTAAGGGTTTCCCATCCCAACAATACTATATTTTCAGTCCATGTTTGGTTGAAAAAAATCCATGTATAAGGGGACCCACACAGTTCCAACTTATGTTGTTAAAGGGTGAACTGTACATTCTACCCACCTAAATATGTACCAAAGACAATATGTAATCCCTATTCTCAATAAAAAGTAACTAATTAACAGGAAAAAAAATAGCCCTTATTTCTAATGTGTGCTGAGTTATTAACTAAACTCATGCTATTCTGAGGCCTATGACAAAGTCCTTAAGTATTTAAAGTAGGAACTGGACAGCTGTCAAAAGTAAAGTAAAACAAACAAAAATTCTTATGAGTTTATACAATCTCATCCACTCCCAAATGGCCCTTGTTAAAATACCATTTACCTTAGGTTACCCCTGAAGGAAAATCAAACAATTCTGTTTCCTACCCCTTGTAACTGCCAGCTGAGTTATAAGAATGTTTTATGGCACTTTAAGTTCTAGACAAGAGATCAACATGAATCCTTCTCTGCTCTCCTTTCTTTCTTGGCAAATACCTCTTACCACTAAAACCAATGTGGTTTCCACTCAATCCCTCAGGCCACTGACTCCTACCCTTTGAAAGGCAACTCTGGCAGCCATTAGACCATTTTGACAAGGGGCAGTAATTCACCTCAATATACCTTTCAAATCTGTTAAATAAATGAGAGTAAGGTGGGTGTTCCTTTTGTGCTACGGTTCAACTCCTAACTTAAGCAGTTGTGGAAAGTCAAAGTGGAGATACAGCAATTGCACAGCCACCTGCTGTTCTTCCTGACAGCTGCCACTGCCCCTTGACACCGAAGAGCATAGCATTGTCACCCGATAACCAGGCAGTCCAGAAGTTTGGGGGCATGCTAATGAATGTACTGCAGTGTACATGGTCTAAGGATTTATGCTGTCATTCTGGTACCAAGAGTAAAAGCTAATAACCTCTGCTTCCAAATGTATATTTGCAAAACTGTCAAGCCAGTGGTTTTGATGTATTAGTGAAAATAGTTGCCATTTCCAACATCAGGTATGGCTTAGTTTTGTAATTTTAGGTCTAAATTAAAGCAAACTATTGCTCCTAGGATTAAATGTATAAAGAAAGGAAGCTTTGATTTCTTACACACAGGAAAATTATGTATCATAAACATACTTTCGGGAGTCTTGCCTAACTCCATCATCAAGATCCTTTCTTTTGTTAAGTACCTAATAATCTATTATTCAAGCCAAAATATTGTAGGCTTTATCATTTTCACTTATTATTCAGAGCAACTGTCTCATGACTATATAGCATCTCATATCTCACTCAGTGTCTCCAGCCTAAGAAAAGTTGGACGTGTTTTTCTCTCTTATCTGAATTGTGAGATTCAAATAAATGTGAAGTAAAAGAAGACTTAACCCTTTTACAAGATTAGCTATTATGGCCTGCTGACTGGCTGATTAAAAACTGAAACTATTTAATGAGAAACTAGTTTTTAAATTGAAAGCTAAGCCATACACAGCAGCCTCATCAGGAGTAAATACAGGTTTGTAGGCAAAAACACAAGACATTATGCTTTCTGCTCTCATGGGGCTCTTCTTTGACAGGCAGAGCCAACAATAAAAAAATAAATAAAAGAGAGAGATAGAAAAAAAAGTAAAATTCTCACTATCGGCTCAAGGACACATGATAACTGAATTGAGTAGGGAAAATAATTGGGTTGGAATTTATCTTTTTAATATGGGAATGAAACTTTTCCTATTTTTAGTTTAATTTTTTCCTATTTTTAGTTTATGATTCCAATTGAATGCTGCCATTGATTTAGCCTGTATGTTGTCTTTTATGGAAAACTTCCAGTGAATAAGCTAAAGGGAAACTTGTACAATTCATAAATACTCTAACATAACTAAACTTGTCCCATATACCTTTAGTGGCCAGAATTTACAGATAGATACCGAGGGATCCTGGGATGATGCATTGGATTAATTTACCAACTTCTCACTTCTTCAGTTTCTGAGAGACCAAATCTTTAAAGCTGACACAGGGGAGAGTGGTGATGTATTGGGTTAATTCTGTGTCCCCTTACTTTCATTTTAGGTCCCATGTGTTTCAATGGACATTTGTCTCCATCACAGCCACATCACACCAAACATTTTATTTGTCAGATCATCTGGTCAAATACCACTCAAAACAAGAAATGCTTAGGGAGAAGAGGAGTCCAGCTCAAGATCTGCATTCCATTTTTGAAATCGATGCAAGAGGTTTTTTTCCTTCCAATTTCTCAGAATCTTGCCTTTGTAGTTCCCTTTTCCCCGATCGTCCAGGACTTTCAAGCAGTAGTTTGGAATATTCTCTTTCTTTTTTTTCCCCACACTGATGACCTTATAGGTAGTATAGATTCCATATTCTGTTTAATGTTAAACATCAGATTTTCAAAATTCCTAGTCTCATTTCCTCTGAAACCATTCATTTTGCTGTGAAGTACCTCTGTCTAAGGTTGTATTTTAAATGTTTCCCAAGTCCTCTGTGCTATGGCAAGCATGGGATATAAGTTTATTATAGGCAAAGAACAAAGAAAGATCGGAAATAAAAACACTAAAACTGTACACAGGTCTGTCACCTCCTTTCTTGAGATATTCTGAAACTAGCTGTAAAGCAATATTTGTAGTTCGTATATGAAAGCATTTTCATGTACAGTATTTCACATAAATGAAATGAATTGATCGTCAACCTCCACCTAAATTTACACCTAAAGAAATTGAGCCTTTGACAGGTTAAGTAACTCATCCAAGGTTACATAGCTAGTAAACGGTAAGATTTTCAACCAGGTTTAGTGAATCCATATTATTTCCCCAAACCATCTTGTTTTCCAGTGAAAGTTAGAGAAATTTTGGTTTAACAACAATAAGATACAGATTAACATCAGTGAGAACAGGCAATACACACAGTAGCTATGATGTATTGGGCCTTTCCAGCACATTACAACAGGCAGTAGGTATCTACATGAAATATGTATAGCACTGCACTTAGAAAGGGGAAATATGACCCTTTCAGAGTATGTGGGCCAAATGAAATGTATAATGCTACCTACTATTGCCCTTTTGTGAAATTCACACTATAATCACATATTCAGTGTTTGTCTTTATGGAGATTATAATCTGCGCAAAGGGAAACAACATTAATTCTCCTAAACATGGAAGCCAAGAAGGAAAATAAGGGAATATAAGGTAAATTTCTTCATTGTAGATTCTGACCAATATCAGCTCTAGAGCTTCTAGTTTGTCCAGGACCGTACCAGAAGCCTCTACTTCATTCTGTGCACAATACTGACAAATGGGCTTATATTTTAAACATTGATTCTCTGAAAAGTGTTTTTAAACCCAGGCATAAAGTATCCAACATAAGACAGCATACACATTACTTACACAATGAACACTCAGGAAGGAATCCTTTAAAAAGTTACAACTTAATCTATGTGAAATGGTAGGCTATGTAGACATATGACTATAATGAGAGAATACTCGGTCAATAGAACACAGTAAGGAAATGAAGTCGGGTTTTATGTAAAATTAGATGGAAGAAGGAAGTCAGTTGTTGTCTGATGAGGAAAAAACAAACAAATAAATAAAAACCAACCTCAAATTGTCCAGGGGAATCTCTACCAGAAATAGTTTAACATGTTGGAAATAGCTCTTGAACCAGAGGTCTGATTTCCTTATATACTAGCTACATAGCTTTAGACAATCCATTTAAATCTCTGAGACTTCTCCAATATTGCTATAAAAATATCTTTTAAGATAACACTCATAAACCATTTTAAAATACACATATGTAATAAGTGGGGTCTGGGGTGGGAAATATGCAGTAAAATGCTCTGAAAATATAATTTTATGAAAATAGACTTGACTACACTGATTATTTTAAACAGACTTTAAATCAGTAATGATAAAAGAAATGGTCAATTGTCTATATAATGGTTAACATAGTAGCCATTATTCAACTTCGGATTTAAGCTTCAATGAACTCTCATTTCCTCAAACCCATAATATGGCAGTAACTAAAATTGTATCTCTGGGCTTAGTTAATACTTCCATAATTTAAGTGGTTTTCCTCTCCATACAAAAGTATTCAGAGAGCCATTTTGGCTATTGTCATAGTACTATATCAAGATTGGTTTGTTTTGTTTTGCTTAGCTGTGCAGTGTACTGGCCACTATTGCAATGTCTAAATTAGGCTCATGCTTCCCTGTGTTAACAAAGATTAAGAATGAGTCATGTCCTAATTGCCTCTGGGAAATGTTGGGTAAAAGGAAAATAAGCACTTTTGGCAAAGAAGTGAGCCATCCACTCAGAATAATGCCCCCGATAAATGGGCTCTGCAAGGGGGAGTGGTCAGCCTTCCTATCATTCAGTAGGCCTACAGGAGACTTTACCTTTAGTCTCTTTATTGAATGTAATAAGAAGTTTTCTTAAGAACTTGTCAGGAGATGTAACGGTGGGTGAAGACAGCTCCAACTGTGTCTATACTAGGCAGACTGAACCATGAGTCATCCAGTATGCTGAGAAGTGGGGAATGCATGTGCCATCTTCTGTCAAATTTATCTAGACAAAATACATATGAGGTTATTAAGAATTATGGAGACCTTACATGCTGTTTTTATATAGGATTCAAATCAAAGGGAAGGAAGATTAAAGCCAACATGATTTCCATTTCTTTTACAGTGCAGCACAGTTGAGGGCAAGGAGTGGGAGTGCGGGATATTTAACTTGGCCTTAGGAAACCAGGATTATAGTCCTAACTCTTACATTAAATTAAAATGTGATCTTTGGGGAGGCTGGCATGAATAATGTTTTAAATACATTTTCAATTATAACATTATATCATTTTTGATTTATATTCTTGATAACTAAAAGAGAAACCAACATTGTTCCTCTTTTGGCCAGTTCCATGGCCATTTTTATTCTTCTTCTATCCAGAAGGTCAAAAGCAGAGTCTAAATTAGGGCATCTCCCAAAGACAAACAGCATGAGGCATGTTCAATATCAGCTCATTCAGGACACAACAAAAGGCATGTTCTAAAATTTATCCTATGACTAAGCCTTGAGTGGAGACTTTGAAACTGTCCTCTATTTTCAGATGTCTTTATTTAATGTTTTATGGAATCTGAAAACTGTGGAGGAGAGAGAATCACTTTTCTTTTCAGTCAACATGATGCCATGACAACCAGTTGAAATGTGAAAGATTGTAAAATCAACAATCATTTTGTCTACATGATGCAAAATAACAACCAGTTTGAGTGATTTGTTTTTTAAGTACAAATTTGTCCAGTTGTTGAAGCACGTAGATACAAGCTTTTTAATAATCACACCTTTTATTTTCTTCACAAGGTACAAACCAATTTCAAACACAGTATCTCATTTTTATTCTGATTCTTCCAACAACTTCTAGACTATCAGTAGAGCAAGTATTATCACAGATATTTTGCAAATGAAGAATATAAGTGGAATTTATGTATAACTATCCCAATTAATTTGCTCTATTTTCTATAAGTAAAAATGAAGGAACTACAATGTTTTGCACATCAAATAGCAGTGTGTAAATTTTGCCTGGCCCAAATAAAGTGTGTAGCAAATAGTATTCAATATGATTTTGTCATTTTTCATTATTAACAGTAGAGTCTACATTTTCCTGCTGGATTATTGTCTTTCCATCTATAGGCATATGTTGAACACCCTCATCTCTTGACCAGCTTAGTTCTAGAAGAACAGAGTCCTTTTCCATTTGGCACCCAGGTTTGCTTCCTTTACTTCAGTTAAAATAGATATCCCTTCAAATATAATTCAGTTCCAACAGACCGAGTCTACTGAAATTTCTTGAATAATATTGTAAAGCTATTGAGGTTTAAGAAAGTAATTTGATCAAGATTACTTGATGGTTACTGTTATAATCAGCACATGAATCCATGCCTGTATAACTTCAAAGCCTATTCTTCCAACATTTTTTAAAATATGTTTTCAGATTTAATGTCAAATCCTAAAATTCTTATTATCCTGGAGCTCCCCACCTTCTGCACTAGTGGTTTTCTGTACTCCTAGGGAAAGGCAGATACGAAGTAGAAAAGGATGCTATTGCTCAGTTTTAACTGTTAAATTAAGTCTTGCTTTTTAAATTTTACTCTATTTTATTTAGTCTCTGGACACAATGTTCTTAAAAGCTAAGTACAGTTGAAAAGGAAAATGTTTTTTTAAAAGTGTTTTTGGCTCTCGTTAAAATAGCAAGAGCTGGCCCTG
The DNA here is from genome assembly GCA_004363605.1 of Indri indri. Classification (NCBI taxonomy): domain Eukaryota; kingdom Metazoa; phylum Chordata; class Mammalia; order Primates; family Indriidae; genus Indri; species Indri indri. The sequence continues at coordinate 25,045 of RJWJ010010905.1, read as the reverse complement.
GATTCTTGAGCTATGGATGTAGAGAACTTGCCATCTGGATCAGCCTAATCCTCGATTTATTCATTCCCTCACTCAACAGACTTTACTGAGTGCCAACTATATGGGGAACAAGAGAGACTCATGGAACTTCATGGAAATTACAATCCAGCAGGTGGCTTAGATATTTACTAAATAATATACAGCATAATGCACATACATAGAGGGTGCTGTCAAGGACATTTAATAGGAAATGAACTTGGTCTGGGGCCTAGAGCAAGCCGTCTTCCGAAAGTGAGAAGATATTTATGCTGCAAACTGAAGTATGAATATGAGTTAGCTAGAGGAGGGCAGAGACAGGTAGATGAGAAAACATTCAAAGGCTGTATAGTTAATTTTATGTGTCAACTTCGATAGATTATATGATCCAGTTATTCAGTGAAACACTAATCCAGGTATTGTTATGAGGTTATTTTATAGATGTGGTTAGCATCTACTGTCAGTTGACTTTAAGAAGATTTTCCTTGATAATATGGATAGCCCTCATCTAACTAGTTGGAAGGCCTTAAGAAAAAAACTGAGGTTTCTGTTAGGAAGAGGAAATTTCATTTCTTGACTACAGCTTCAACTCTTGCCTGAGAGTTCAGCCTATTGACCTTCTCTACATAATCCACACTTTTCAGCCCCCACAATTGTGTAAGTCAATTCCTTGCAATAAATGATATACATGTACAAACACACTATCATTCCTCTATTTCCTTATAAGTCATCATATATATACACACATATATATGTATATGTATACATGTGTGTGTGTGTGTGTGTGTGTGTGTGTGTGTGTGTGCGTATATGTATATCTCCTGACTGATAGAAATTTTGATAGTGGGAAGTGGGGTGCTACTATAACAAATATCTTAAAGTATAGAAGTGACTTTGGAAAGGGGTAATAGAGACTGGAAGAATTTTAAGGTACATAATGGAAACAGCCTAGATTAATTTGGAGAGATAATTAGTGAAAATATAAATGTTCAAGGTAAGTTATCAGAAGTAAATGAGTAAAGTTATTGGAAACTGGAGAAAAGGAGATCCTTTTATAAAATGTAAGAAAATTTGACTGATGTTCTGTAGGTGAGTGAAAAGCAGAACTTATAAGCATCGAACTTGGATATTTAGCTGAGGAAATTTCCAAGTAAAGTGTGGAAGGTAAAGACTGATTTTTCCTTCTCGATTTTAGTTAAATGCAAGAGGAAAAAGCTAAATTGAGGAAAGGGCTGTTAGTAGAAAGAAACCAGCCCTTGATGATTTGGGAGATTCTTAGCCCATCCAGATTGCAAAGGATGCTAATATTAAGAAAATCATGGTTGAGAAAGTAAACCTGAAAAGAAGTACAAGGGTGTGGCTGAACAAACTTATGTTGAAGAGATTAGATGTGTGAATCATGGATCCAATCAACCATGTTAGAAGCCAGGTATAGTTATGGAGTTATCCAAGAATGACCTGCAGAGAATTCTCTGGTCTAATGACATGGATAGCCTTGTCGTAAAGGGGAGGCCCGCAATGTTTTTAAGAATGTTATACTAACTGAAACACTGTCAGCTTGGACAGAAAGGGACAGAGAGTGGATGAAATTAAAGAGAGTTATCAGGCTTCCAAAATTCTACAGGTGGAAAACATGCTGATAGAACTGCCTAACTGCAAACAGCTGCTATTGTTCAAGGAAAAGAAGACTGACGCGGAGGAGGACGGAGCTATCTGTGAGGGCGGAGAGTGGGCAGCTGCTACTGAGGAGCAGGGACAGAGCTGGGAGCCACAGGATTATTCTCAGGTCTTCAATCCTAATGGAATTTTCCCTGCTGGATTTCAAACTTGCTCGGAAACAGTGATTCCTTGATTCCTTCCATTTCCCCTCTTCTGGAATGGGAACATCTATCCCATACCTATATAACCATTGTATTTTGTAAGCAGATGTCTCATTTTCTAGTTCCACACACCCACAGATGGATAGGAATTTTGTGCTAGGACAAATCATAACTACAGTCTCACCTATGCCTGATTTCCATGATTTCAATGATGTGATTTGGAACATTTTGAGCTGACAATAATTCCAATGAGATTTTGGACTTAGAGTTAATGATGGAATGGATTAAGACTTTGTGGGATATTGGGTTGGGGTAAATGTATTTTGCACGTGGGATGGATATGAAGTTTTGGGGGCCAAAGAACAGACAGCAGTAGGTCGAATTGTGTCCTTACAAAATATATACCCATTTAGAAACTCAGAATTTGACATTATTTGGAATAAGAGTATTTTACAGATGAATTAAAGTAAAGATCTAGAGATGAATTGATCCTGAATTAGAGTGGGTCCTCAATATAATGATGAGCATCCTTACATGAGACAGAAAAGGAAGACACACAGGCACACACAGGGCAGAAGGCCATGTGAAGACTAAAGCAGGGATTGAAGCGATGCACGCAGAAATCAAGGAATGCCAAGGATGGCCTGCAGCCACCAGATGCTTCCTAGTATTATAAGGCATAGAATAATTTCTCCCTCAGAGCCTCCAGCAGGATTTAACTCTGCTGACACCTTGACTTTGGACTTATGGCCCCAGAACTATGGAAAAATACATTTCTGTCATTTTAACCCACCAAGTTTGTAGGTATATGTTATGGCAGCTTCAGGAAACTAACATAGTGGTCTTAAACTATCTGAGGACAAAAAAAAAAATGACCAAGCCTGGATCATACAGAAAAAGAGATGAGTGACTAGACATGTGTGTAAAGAATTGGGCAAAGGCTGACACAACATCTCCCAGGACCTAAAGGCCATTAAAAGGCTTTTCTTCAGAAAAATGATGTGATCAAATTTGTCTTTCTGAAGGATCTCTCTGGCCATTGTCAGAAGAATGACTCAGAGCTAGAGTGGACAGGGAGGCGATAGAGCATCAGAGCAAAGCAGGAATCCCAAGATCCAAGCACAAATTTTAGGAACCAGGAGAACATTAGGAATTGAAGAAACAAACCAAGTAAGCACAAGCTCAAACAGGAGGCCCTTAGCTTCAGAAAATGCAAAAATGCTTGTAGTCAATGTTGTTGCAGTTTATTTAATGCCACTGGATGACAAGAAAATATTTAGCTTTCATAATAAGATAGACCTCAGTGTATGTGCTCCCTTGGCCACCTTGCTTTTGGGCAAATCACCTAAACTCTCTAAGAAAAGTTTCTCATCCTAATAGCAGACATATTTTTAGAGCTGTTGAATGGATTAGAAAATTTATATTGTAATAAAAGGACTAATAGAGCAAATTGAAGAGAGGAAGAAAACATCTGTTGATTCTTTTTCTCCTCTTCATTCTTCTATAATTATTTTGAATACTTTTCTAGCAACATAACTATCACATTTTTCCCATTTTCCATTAGCTGCAACTAGATTCTACCAACTTTATCTTGTTCTCTCTCCCTCCCCTCTGTCTTCCACACCTATTTAGATAAATGAGACTACTACTGTGATTCCTCTGTGTCCTCACACGTTTTCTCAAACCAGTTCTCTTTCCTCCTGCATACACACATGAATGAACAGTACATTTCCAAGAAAAACCATTTTGCATCCCTCTCATCAGGAATTACCATAGTCACAATCTACTAGCAACTGTCTCTTCCTGTAATTTGCAGATTTAGGTTATTTGTTTTTATCCAATTAGTAATGCCTCTTGTTCCAACTAGTTTGGACATATTCCAGGAAAGTAAACTGTATTTATAACAGAGAGAGTGGGAGATTAACTACACTGACATAATAGCCTAGTTTGTAAAGACTTTCCAATGAATCTCTATGATCTAGTCAAATCCTGATTTCCCTTAAGTTTTTTTTTAAGATTATGGAGAATAATTGGAGATGATGCCAAGTGCCTTGACTCCCCCTCTTTCCGTTCCTTAGCATGAGAGATTGGAGTCCTAGCTCTTTACTCTTCCCTAAATGTCCCATCCTCAAGCCCACCTCTGTTCCTTTACTCACATTCTTGCTTCTGCCTCAGTGGTCTCCCCATCTCTTCCCACTCAACCACTCTCTACTCATGTTTCAAAACCAACTCACTTTCCAATATCTTCCCAGACTACTCCAGCCCACCTAGCGATTCTCTTTTATACTGTGCTGAAAATCAATACCAAAACTTAAGTGTAAATTTGATACAATTTTTTTAAAATGTGTTCGACACTCATCTCTCAACTAACTGTGTCATAAACTACTTGAGGCTAAGATTATATCTTAACATTTTTGCAAACATCAAAGCACAGGGAACAAAGCAAGCAATGCTATAAAAGCTATAAATATTATGACTGAGAGAAGTAGAGAGATAAAAAGCATTTCTGAATCATCAGGAAGTCTTTTTCAAACCTCACCTGCCCATCTGTGCTTCTGGAAATATGTCCAGAGAGTGAACCACACTGTGTGGTTCTCAGACTTCATGCATCATGATCATCTGCGATGCAGTTTAAATGCAGTTTCCCAGACTCCTCCTGCAAGGATTCTATAGTGAGGCCTTGGCATCTACCTTAAAAAAAAAATTTAGAGATGTGATCGTGCACTGTCATTCAGGCTACAGTGCAGTGGCATTATTATAGCTCACTGCAGCCTCAAATTCCTGGGCTCAAGCGATCCTCCTGCCTCAGCCTCCTGAGTAGCTGGGATTACAGGCACATGCCACCATGCCTAATGGTTTTAATTCTTTTAGAAATAGTCTCATTATGTTGTTCGGGCTGGTCTCTAACTCCCGGACTCAAGGGATCCTCCCCTCTCAGCCTCCAGAGTGGCTGGGATCACAGGCATGAGCCACCCCACTTGTGTTGCCATCTACCTTTGAACAAGTTGATCAGGTGATTCTGATTCAGAAAGTTAAAGGAGAACTTGTGAGAACTATTGCTCTAGGAATGAAGTTATAAAACTAGATATCATGGGACCTAAGACTGAGAGAAGAAGAGAAACACAGGGTGTAGCCAGGTCCTCTTATAATCTCCTACTTCCTGGAAGTGATGGTCTGGAACTTTGGACTCTGAACCTTTCCATCTCTTTCCAACTATAATGTCTCCAATTCGTCACTTGACAATCCTAAATTAAACTTCCTTTCTGGACGTTTACTTCTTAATAAAACATTCATCTAATACTTAACATGGTCTAGTGCTGCGGTCCCCAATCCCTGGGCCCAGTACCAGTCTGTGGCCTGTTAGGACCCAGGCTGCACATCACTCCCACCCCCCATGGAAAAATTTTCTCCCATGAAACTTAGGAAAGGGAGTTGCGCACGGCAACGGGGGAGCTAGCGAAGCTTCATCTGTCTGTGAAGTTGCTCTGCTCCCTGCCGCCAGCATCACCACCCGAGCCCCGCCTGCCACCCGCCTGCACGCCCCCATCCATGGGAAAATTGTCTTCCATGAAACCGGTCCCTGGTGCCAAAAATGTTGGGACCACTGGTCTAGAGAGTCTTTTATAAACATACTAGCTGTTTAAACCTCATAACACTTTTGGAGGTAGAGTCCCTTTAGTGCCTTTACACTACAGGTGAGGAAATTAAAGCGCAGAGGAGTTGAGTAACTTGTCCAAGGTCATAGACTGAGTATGTAGCAGAGCTGAGAGTCAAAACCTCGGCAATCTGGCTCTAGTATCTGTACTCTTTTCTTTTTTTAAATTTCAGAATATTATGGGGGTACAAACATTTACATTACATATATTGCCTTTGCCCCACCCAAATCAGAGCTACAAGCATGCCCATCCCCCAGACAGTGTGCACCACACCCATTAGGTGTGAATACACCCATCCCTCTTAATCACAACAAAATCAGCACAGTTTAGTGCCTCATGAACTATGCATTTTGGATTTATCACATGCTTTTCCCAGCTGTTGATGTCAATAAAATAGATAATAGAGTAATCAATATATACTATGTGCTGGATACCATGATACACACTAGTGATCTGTGCCTTCAAGAAGCTTACATTATAATGAAGAATCCAGAAAAGTAAACAAACATATAACCAAACATACTGATAAGTATTACAATAGAGGCAAGAAGAGGGTATGTATAATGGGAGCGCATGGGAGGGAAATCCATCTCAGTCTTGGGACTGAAAAGACTTTCCAGAAAAAACTCCATCTAAGCTGAGATCTGAAAGAGCTCCTACCAGCAAGTTATGGTAATGGAGTGTTTGGCGAAAGGTGATCACGGGAGAATATTACAGCCAAAGGTAAAGGCATATGCAAAAAACATGAGGCAAAAGAGAATTTGGCACATTTCAGGAACTTTAAGTAGTCATTTTCACTGTAGAGAAGATTAAAAGAAGGTCAATGGTAGCGGATGAACGGAGGAGGAAATGTTTCACAGGATCTTTTCTTTCTTTCAGCTGCTGACCTGAAGGGATCCACTCAAACACTTGATTACTCTCCATGCTCAACGGTTTACTTTGAAGTTTTCTTTACCCATGAAATTGGATTAATCATATGCTAGTGACTTAGCTCACTTTAGACCTTTCCTCTGAAACTGATACGTGCTGATTGATTAATTAGCCTAATAAATGAATACCTTATTTCTAAACATACTCAGACATGTGACTGAACATAATCCTCTTCAAACATCAAAAATATCAAAGAGGATTCGGGACTCTATGTGTGAATAATATATCCAAGAAAAGAAAGCTCGATTTAATACCAGAAAACTTTAATCAGTTTTGTCAGTTGTTTAAACACTTCTAATTTATAGGTGGGGACCTTCATTTTCAATCTTCATTAACAAGCACAAGGCAATAAAGATGGATCACTATATTAATAAAACAAAATTATTATGTGTTATTTATACGGGACAGCAATAAAATGAGACCGAGAAGATTAAGCATTCTATCACGCTGCAATTTATGTCAAAGTCATGCCCTACTTTGAAACCAGATTCTGGCTTAAACATTGAAGTAGGAAAAATAATCAAAACAGAAAAAGTCAGTGGGAAAGTGAAAATCCACCTTCATTGGGAATACCGAAAATCTTTTGACCAATTTAAAACAAAGATCACTCAAGGAACATACTCTTAGAGAAAAGAAGGTTAATAATGGCTCATTGTCTTTCCCCCTCTTACTCTTCTATGTTTAGTCAATGTCGTTTGAAAAGCTGCATTCCTGAGAGGCAAGGTGTTTCAGATGTCCTCAGAGCACTTTCTGAAGCTCTATCTGACACTGACACTCTGAATCACTAGTTCTGGAAAACACTTAGCATATTTAGAGATACTCAGTTCTTAAAGAAAGAATCTTCACAATCAAAAAAATGACTTAACAAAAAAAGCCAATGCTGGAAGCATGTTGAACCCTACTCCTATTGCATTCATCCCTACTAAGATTATAAAGTATCTCTTTGAAATAAAATTTTGAGAATAAATGAACAGTATGGCTCATTGCAATTTTTCTGAGTCCTGATTTTGAAAAATGCATTAAGGTTGTGATTTTTAATCTAGGCCTATCAAGAGATCTGCAGCAATATATTGGGGGGAAAGGACAGCCAGGGATATAAATCTGTTGCATCACCCTGTAGAAGCACTTTTACCAAATAATTTTGGGGAAAAGTTTCTTTTTATTTTTCTTTTACTCTTAGGAGTTTTGTCACACCCACGTACAACCAAAATTAGTTTCTGGGTGCAAGCCTAGAAAGTAGAACTTTTTATGGGCAGTAAGTGACTGTCAAATTTTGTGCTTGTGTATTGCAAAAAAGCCCATGGTATTAGCACTGCAGTTGAATTAAAGGGAATATCATAAAATATGGTATTGTCAGTCTTCAAAACTGGTGTTTTTCAGAGCTAGAATTTGCAATTTGTTCTCCTGAGTCTCTTTTATTTTAATTACATACACACACACACACACACACACACACATCATTGGCTCACCAAAAATTATTTCAACCTCCTGCCACAAATTTTTAATGTATATTTTTCTTAAATATATGTCTTACATTTTCCCACACTGTAAAAGAACCAAAAATTCTGGAGTTTGAGAATGTGTGTGATTTTAGTATCATATTGCTTTTCCATTTTAAAACTTTAAAGGTGTTTAAATTATTTTTTGACAATGAACAGGGATTTACGTTTCAAAGAAAAAGCTTGAAGAAAATTTTGAACATCAAGTTTTCTCATCTGTGAAATGTAGATACTAGCTTCCCTGTACTTTCACAGGGTATAATGAACATGACGGTACTTTTAAATCTGTAGAACACTATATGAATGTCAAGTATTCCTAGTTCCATAGCATGATTTCATTCATTTCCTCATATTACTTTCTTTCTCACACACAAAATAGAAAACTCTAAAATAGTTTGTGAAAGTATAGTTAATATTTTCTAAAACTTTAACGCAAAGAACATGATTGACTTGACCATCATTAACAATGACCAACATAATGCAGATATTCATACCTATCAGATTTTTTTAATAAAAATAAGTTGAATATGGTATGTCAGACTCTAATAAGAAGATATAAACCATGCTAATTTTTTTTAACAGAGTTGTAGCGAAGAACTGAAAGTGTAGAACGTAAACACTAAGACATCACAGAGGTAGCGGTAAGGGATCTTTGCAAAAGCAGCTGTCACTCAAAGGGAATAGGTTGGAAAACGCTAGAGAAGCGCATGCAGCTGACACTCAGACTTCTGAGGATGAGGAACTGATTGGCTGATGCTGGACTCTCCGAGCCTAATGTGGGGGAAGGAGGCTGCTGGGTCCAGATCTCTGAGGAGACAGAGCAAATCTCTTCTTTCTCCACCTTTCCAGTGTCCCTCCCACATGCCATATTGCCTCAGCCTCACGGAGAGCCAGTGGCAGAGCAGAAACATGGCGTGCAGAGTTCCAGCACTGACATAACAAAGCAGAGTACAGGAGGGGGATTTAAAGCTGACACAAAAGCTTCACAACCGGATCAAATATACAAATGGTAGACTGAGCGAAAGAATAAAGGAACAAAGAAAAGAAAGAATGAATCATTTATTTAGTTGGTGGTTGACTCGGTAAGAATCAAAGTTCTCTGCCTTCCAGGTTCTCTATAGTGCAATCTAATATTTGTATTCCCAAAAACTAAATATAAGCTGGAATTTATGAATTATATCACATTTAAATGCATTATGGAAGGTTGCTATTTAGAGGAATTTTATGGCAAATTGTTTTGCAAGACAAATAGTCACTCACTAGTATAACTGGCTTGTAAGTCACAATTTTCACACGCTTGGTTTGCTTCAGCAAATTAGATCTAAGTGAAAAACATGAGGTTTACAAAACAACCATAGTTATAAAACCTCTGAGACCCATCTGGTTCCCAGAGGATTTCGTCAACATATACTTGTGTGCCAGACTGAGGTGGCACGGTTTTAGCTTCTGGCAAGATGATGAACTAACACAAGCTCTTATGTTCCCTCACTCCTACCTTGGACCAACTTTGAAGATACTACTGATGTGAATGTGTTGTGGGGCAGCATTTTGATTATCTTAGTTTACTCACTGCATCCTATCTTGGATAGATTATTGTTTTCTCTTCCCTCACTCTCATCACCAATAGAAGTCAAAAATTGTGACACCAGAAATATACAACTATAGACATGGCACAACAGACCTAGCCAGAAAGGCGGGAATAACTAATCAAAGCAAAGTGATAAGCCCCTGAGTATTCCCTCTTCTATTCTCCACTTCCTCCACACATGAGGGCTAAGTAATGACACCCTTAAGAGAAAATTATGTGGTCAGGTGAAGTGGCTCAAGGCTGTAATCCCAGTTACTTGGGAGGCCGAGGAGGGAGAATTACTTGAGCCTAGGAGTTCAAGACTAGCCTGGGCAACATAGCAAGACCCTATCTCTCAAAAAAAAAAAAAAAGAAAAAAATGTTAGCCAGGTATGGTGATATGTGCCTATAGTCTCAGCTACACACAACACTAAGGTGAGAGGATCGTTTGAGCAGAGGAGTTCAAGGTTACAGTGAACTATGATCATGCCACTGCACTCCAGCCTGGACAACAGAGTGAGCCCCTATCTCAGGAAGAAAAGAAAAGAAAAAAGGAAAGGAAAGGCAAGGAAAGGAGAGAAGAAAGAAAAGGAAGAAAAGAAAGAAAGAAAGAAAGAAAGAAAGAAAGAAAGAAAGAGAAAAATAAAAAGAAAAATGGGTCAAGGTAATGTAAGACTTGCACATACATGTGAACTTAACAACATAGCCTCAAAAAATATCCAGAAAAAACTGACAGAACTATAATAAAAAATTGAGAATTGAGATTTGCTTAGTTCATGTTGAGAATATTGTGGTTTTTTTTTTCCTGGAGAAAAAAATTAAATGAATCTTTATAGAAATACAGGCAAATCAAAGACTTAAATGTATTAAAAAATGTAAGAAATTTCAGATTGTTTTTACCCAATGGAAAGTACTTTTTTAAAGAAAACACGAAATATACAGCAACAACAAAACAACAACAAATATGTACTTGAGTACATCAAAATAAAACCTTGTGCTCAAAACAAGTTACCACAGTTACTGTAAACGAATGATACACTGGGAGAAGTTAATTTTACTGTAAACGAATGATATACTAGGAGAAGTTAATTGCAGTTTAAAACCAAAAACATATTAATAGGTAGAATTTAAGCAGGACTCCAGAAAAACAGCAAGAAATACATCAAAACCCAGTATAAACATGTACAAACAATAGGAATAGGCCAATTTCAATGATTACCAGAGAAGACAAATTAAAATACATGTGAGATGCAAGTTGTATCCACTAAACTTAGCAAAAAATAAAATAAAATATCAGATCATACCAAGTGTTAGCATTTGGGCAGACAAAAAACTTCATATACTACTGGTAGAAATATTCAGGTATAGCCATTCTGGAAATAAATCTGACAAGGCCTAATAAAATTAAACTAAATATGGTATATACTAAAACTCATTAATTCCACTCACTGGGTAGTCAGTGCAGTGTTTCCTTGGTGGTGTTTATATACTCTGGAATACTCCACAGCAGTAATGAACTGAAAGTTTATGCAGCAACTTGAACATCTTAAACACACGGTGTTAGATTTTTTTAATAAAGTAAGATGACTAGATCTATAACAAAATATTAAATATTATTTAAAAATGTATACACACAAAACCACACTGTAAAGGATAAGCAGATATCCAAGAACACGAAAGGATATATTTCGAGTTCATTAGACAGGGTGTCCATGGGAAAGGAGACGGAAGGGAATGGCAAGAAACAAGAAATTCCTTTGTGGACCAATGATTTGAGCAGGTTACTAACTGAAGAGAAGAATTTATTGAAATCTCTCTCTATATTTTTTAATCTTTTAATAGAAAATCTAGGAAAAAATCAACCTTGTAGAGTTTGTGTTATATATTATACATGGCTGGTAAGGGAAAAACATGGGAGCATTTTTTTGGAAATAATTTGAATCACCAGATACCTTCTGCTATTTGAGATGTGGCAAATAAGAACTCATTCACGTTACCAAGGCTTAAGTTAAGCTGGACATTGGCTCAACAATAGAATCTGTGACATTCCCAACGTCACTGCGGGGCAGCGGCAAAACGAGCCAGTTCTGGCCCAGGGGCCCCAGGCATCCAGGTGCAGGCAACTGAAAGTCCCTACACGGATTATAGATGGGAATAAGCCTGAAGAAAGACAAGGGGGAAATTAAGATGAGTCTGCAAAACAAAATTTCAAAACACGTGGAGAAAGCTAATATTAGAACATCAATAATATTAGTATCAAATAAATTAATACATAAAATTTTTAAAAGGAAATTCTACAATGAGTGTGTTTAGAATATATAATTATATGCAATTACATTTGCTCCCTCTCCCTGAAGTATCTTAATTCTTCACTCTCAATCTCAGATATGGCTAGGTGGCTTGCTTTGAAGAAAAAAAAAAGAAAATATAAGCAATAAAATCATAGAAAGATAGGGTAGGAAAGAAGCTTATTCAAACCTGCATTCACTACAGAATTTCCCTCTATGAGTCTCCTGATTGAATACTTTCTGTAATGTGTAACTCTATGTATGTATGTATGAATCTGTATCTATCATGTCATCTGTCATTTATATCTGTATAGATATCTGAACTCAGATCCACCTCCTGTGTCTTCTACAGAATAATCCTGTTTTATTTCTTCAACAAAAACAAACTACAACTCTGTCTTAGAGCTCTTTAAATGTTTTAAAATAAATTTATCTTTTCTTTGTCTTCTGCTCTACTAATTAAACATCACAACCTTGTAGGTTTTCCTTGTGTGTATAGATCTCAGAGACCTCATTCTCACATTACCTATTTCTTCAGATTGTTTAGCACGGAAATCTCAAAGTTGATGAATACAACTTTTTACATTATTGAGAAAAAATATGTAAATTAATTTTAAGCCTGGGACCAAAACAAAACCCACTCTTCTTACTCATTTTTCTTCAAAACCATTTAAAGAAACATTACGAGACATATGATCCTAAAATCAGAACAAAGAAGCTAGAGTAGAGTAGAAAAAAAAAAAAATACTATGCCTAGTTAGAAATCCAGATGTAAATTCCCGCTCTGCCCCTCACAGACTGGATGATGCCAAGAACAAGTCATTTGACCCTTGGTTCATTCAGCCTTAATATGAGGAGTCAAAACACTTACTTTCATAGTGATTTATGGTATAAAGAACTACATAAATAACCTCAAGGAGTGTGGTTCAAAATTTTTTGGAAATAATGATGGAATATATTTCAAGAAAGCACTACCAAACTTTGAATCATATGTTTTGACAAAATAAATATTTAAATGCAGCTCGAACAAAGGTGTGAATTATATTCATCCAGTTGCAGAGATTATTTTTGAAAAGACATGTCTCAGCATAGTCATTTTAATCTAGCTCATTTGGATTAACTCTCAAGGCCAGCAGAAACTTCTGTATTATTTTTCTATGGTCTATTCTCAGTTCTGATATTGCCGTATGCTGTATTTAATTGACTAGGACTCAGTGATGGAAGGGATGCAATATTTTGTAAACTTGGTTGACAGTTTCCAATTGATAGAGAATGTCTCTTGATAAAAGAGAAATCTGGCACTAGAAATCAATAGAATAAAAATGTGAGAAGCATAAAAACTTTACTTATAGAAAGAATAGCTGATCTTTATTGGGAATAAAAGAAAAAATTATTATTCCAGGTATGAAAATGTCATATAATATCTTGATCCATCATGGTTCATGGTTACCTGAAAGTGATCATTTGCTTTGTTTAAATTTCCATAGATGTAAGCACCATGGATACATGTGAGAAGACAATAAGGAAGAGCAAAAGTGGACATTGGCACCCCCGGAATTTGGGGAGGAAAGTTGCCCAAATGTTACAACCCAGAACCTGTGCTTGCATGATTTAAGTAAAAGTCAATGTTTTGACTTTAGAAACAGGTTATGACCAGCTCACCCAGGAAGGAATGAAGGATTTCAGATTGTCAGGACAAAGAACAATCTCAAAGTTCCAGCTCCTTGATCAAGCAGAATTGGATCACTTTTTCAAAGAGAAATGCTTGATGAAAAGGGAGAGAAGGGCCCCTTCTCAGCCGCTGGAGTACCTCTGAACCCTGCTCCCTTTCTCAGCCCTAGCAATAGCAGCAGCTGGTCCCTGCCCTTTCAGTCAGGGAAAAAAAGAAAAAGAAAAAGTTCCCTCCACAGCCATAACAGCTGTCATTGCCAGAGATGGGGACCTAGAGAATTTAAAATGGGATAAACAGCATTGGCACTGCAATAATGATGTAGAGAATTAATAATGCACCAGGCAGCTTCCTGTAGCTCTCCCTAGACTTCCATCAAAAGCAAGTGAGATTAATTAAATCAATCCAAGTATTTCAATTGTCAAAGAAAAGGATAGGTCTAGCTATGAATTCTTTTCTGTGTTTGATGTGATTAATGTTGCATTATACTACAGAAGGCTACTTGGTAAACGGTTAAACTATGATTCACTTGGCATTTATTAAAGGATTTTTGTCATTTTGCAATGATACTTTTAAAGCTTGACCACAAAGTGTTGAGTTTGGCTTTGATAGCGCTCCAGTGAAGGCTGTCCAAAGGAAAATAGTGAAATATTTTTATCCACCATGTATTTAACCCTGCTGTTTTCAATACTGAGGCAAGATGTTAAAACACCTTTCTCAACTTCAGATCAAAGAAACTATCCTGACTCACCTCCCCATGTGTTTCTTTTAAAAATGTTTAACTAATTCTGTCGACACAGATGTTCGAAGTAGGTATTATTATTATTACTAGTACTATTTCCATAATCACATTATTTACATAATAGCTCATATTTTTATTAAAATATTTTTCTACCAGTCCTCTCCATTTTTTATCTCTACCCTAATTTCTTTAATAAATTTGTAATCTCATCACATTCATGTCACACAAAGTGCTGCAAATATTGCCAGAAAAACATTGAAAAAGCTCACAAATGCCTAAATCTTTGCAGGTCCCGTGAAGGTAAAACACAACTTAGGCTTCTGCTATTGAGCGATGGAATCACAAGAGTTAACATAAGCACTAGCAAATGAATGCGTTATTCTTAGTGAACTAGTTGAGGGTTGGGAATAATTTATTTAAACAAATCTTAATGAATATCATAGAAAAAGAGATGCCATTACAGAATGTATTTAAGCACCAATACCACAAAGACAAACTTATATGAGAATATGTTTCTAAGCAATCCTTTTAAGACATCATTTCCATAATAACTTTCACTTTGAGTTGAACTGTCTCCTAATTTGTGTCTGTCACTGTGGGTCCTCCTTTTTTTCTACACTCATTTAGGAAAGGTAAGGACAACTATCCTAATTAGTCCACAGAGTAATAATTTTTCACACCTAAGAAAAATTTTTATATTTTAGGCACATGTAGATGAAAGATTATTTAAATGGAAAGTATGTGGTAAATGTAGTGTGAAAAAAAAACTTAAAAAGAATGAATTCTGATTAACCTAGGCTTGCATTTAAGTAATTAGAAATAAGCCATTACACACTATGGAGTGGAAAGGAGAAATAAAATCAAGTAGCATTCTTAAATATATATCTTCCATTGTATTATTCATTTTGTAACATTTGTTAAAATAGAACGAAAGTATTTATAATAGTACTTGTGTCTCCCAGAACATAGAAGGTGATAGCCATTGGCATAGTCTCTAAACAACAAGCAATATCAGGATTGGTATCAAAGAATGAATTCTAAAACGTGTATGTCTGTGTCACTGTGTGGCTATTGCTAATGGAGGTTAAGGCAGGCCATCTCCAAAGGCATCACAAAATTCAAGAGGAATGTATCTGCATGCCATACATTTCCAAGCATTCTTACAGAAAATTTCTGGTTCATGAACACTCTTTATTTTCAATTGAAATAATACATCTGACCTAGTTTAAAGTACAGCACTTGCATTCATCTAGGCTGAAGGCTCCCTGTCTTATCACCTAGCTGCTTGACATGAACTGAGCAGATGCTCCTCAAGAACAGCTCATTATCCGAAGGCTTCCTTCCAGGCATTAGCCCCGTAAGGTAATGTGGTCATTATTTCTCAAGGATAAGGAGTTTTTTCTACTTATTTTTTTCAAAGCCACATTTGATTATTAGCATAGCCCTTCTAATTCTTACTCATTTCCTCTTCTTGGGCAAAAGGCCATTGGTGGAACAGTTAGGCTAATGCTGCAGAAAACCTTATTATTTCTTAAGGCCTTTTAAGTCTAGAAAAAACTGTCAGTAAAGGTACTCCAGAAAAATTAACAAAATAAGTTTTTTGTTGGGTGGTATTTACTAAACAAAAGTCCAAGATTGCCTGCATTATTAGGTTTATTTATTAGAATGCATTTTTATGGAAAGTATTGGTAAAACATGGATAAAAATTCTATTTTAGGCCTGGTGCGGTGGCTCATGCCTGTAATCCTAGCACTCTGAGAGGCAGAGGCAGGAGGATCAGTTGAGGTCAGGAGTTCAAGACCGGCCTGAGCAGGAATGAGACCCCATCTCTACTTAAAATAGAAAAAATAAGCCCCATGTGGTGGTGCATGCCTATAGTCCCAGCTACTTGGGAGGCTGAGGCAGGAGAATTGCTTGAGCCCAGGAGTTCGCAGTTGCTGTGAATTAGGCTGATGTCACCACACAGTAGCCTGGGCAACAGAGCAAGACTCTGTCTCAAAAAAAAAAGGAAAAGAAAAGAAAAAATTCTATTTTAAATGTTCTCATCAGCCATAAGGGCTCTACTATATTTGCCATATCACTTAAGAATTAAAATATATTACCAACTTTTATAGAAATGTGTTTTTCTATGTACAGAATGTATGTTTATACATATACATATATCCTATTCTCATTTTAAGACAATTCATTTTTGTTGTGTGTGTGTGGTTTTTTTTATCCAGATCATGAGCTTTGATCAGTTTCTAAAACTAGTAAAATGTAATCAATTAATTAATTATCTTCTCACACATTTTTTTGGTCATCTAGAATTCTCCAGTCCCCACCCCCAGGCTGCCGGCCCGTTAGGAACCGGCTGCACGCATCGCCACTTGAGCTCCTCCTGCGCCCCGTCTGTGGTAAAACCGTCTTCCATGAAACCTGCCCTGGTGCCAAAAAAGTTGGGGACCGCTGATCTAGATGACACTTTTAAGTCCCTTCAATTGATTATCATTATTCAAGTTCACCTATTTACAATTCACAACTATTTCAGAAAGGATTCAGTGAAACTACTTACTTTGCCAGGGAAAAAAATTCAACTTTGATTACTTTTTTTTTTTTTTTTTATGCTACAGAGTATCCGAATCTTCCCTTCAGCTTCGCTTCGCTGCTTTCCAGAGCAACCTGTCAAGACCCTCCCTAAGTACTTCCAAATCATTTCTCCAGTGTGTACTTTACTGGAATTTTGTAACAAACCAATTTAAGCTCTGATGCTTGACAGTATATTTCACAGGTTAATTTCACTTTCACATAATACTTACATACGTGAATTGATCAAATACAATATTTGGAAAAGGTTAGAAAGAGAAACTTTGATTATATCAATTTATACCATATAGGTCATGCACACTTTTCCATGTCCACATGTATACATCAACATCTATGCAAATATCCAGATAGATAGATTGATAAACATATGCTCTCTTAGCTTGCTGCACATAAGTAAAATTGCCTATATTTCAGTCATTTGCTTACCTAATTATCTTTCAGGTAATATAAGCTATTGTGTGTGGGTGACTTTCTGTTCCTGTAGCATAATTACTTTTGGTTTATGGCTCAATAAGTAAAACATCCTATCATTTAAACCAACTCTTACAATTTGCATTACCAAGATAAGAATGTGGTGAGGATGTTGTTACAGAGTCAATCATGAGTTCAGTGGAAGCTAAATAATAAACTGTGACACTTGCATCTTCCATTTCCTAATGTTTTACCCTTTCTTATTTGGCAAGGTCCCTGGCACATAGTAAGCAATTTATATATATTTGATAAAGAACTGAATAAATTGAATACTCTCAATTTTCTAAAACATTGCCTTATCCTTTATCATCAACATTGTACTAAAACCTTTCATCAATTACTAGTTCACCCAGAATTATACTCTTAAGGTTTTTTCCTTCTTTTTTTATTAGGATAATGCCAGCTTTGTTTTGTTTTGTTTTGTTTATTAAGGATGTTTTATTGCATTTTTAACCCCATCTAGAATCAAATCGAGAAATTTAATCTGTTCAATTGTTTTGAGACTTTCATTCTCACATTTTTGGTCAATTTTCTTTCCTTATAAGGTAGCATGTTTTTCTTTGAATATTTAAATTAGAAACCCCCATAAATCACTAACTCATTGTTACATGCATCAAATCTTATACAATCAGTAACCATTATAATAAATATTAAAAAATTATAACAGAATGACAAATGACTTTTACTCCATTTCTAAGGCATTGTTCTGTATCCCACTGTGCTATTGTACCTACATCTTCCCCCATCCCAGAGAAAGGCAGGAGTCTGCTGTCTCAGGAGTGACCCCTGCCTCTCCAAGTCCACTCAGGGTAAAATGCTCTCCTCTCTTTCAAATAACTTGTTCATTCAGTGTGTTTTCTCTGTCTCCCTTTTTTAACTCTTCCCTAGTGTTTCTTTCCCAACCAATAGGCACCTTTCAATACTTATTTTATTTTTTATTTTTATTTTATTTTATTTTATTTTTGAGACAGAGCCTCACTCTTTCGCCCGGGCTAGAGTGCCATGGCATCAGCCTCGCTCACAGCAACCTCAAACTCCTGGGCTCAGGCGATCCTTCTGCCTCAGCCTCCCAAGTAGCTGGGACCACAGGCATGCACCACCATGCCCAGCTAATTGTTTCTATATATTTTTAGTTGTCCATCCAATTTCTTTCTATTTTTAGTAGAGACAGAGTCTCACTCTTGCTCAGGCGGGTCTCGAACTCCTGAGCGCAAATGATCCACCCACTTCGGCCTCCCGGAGTGCTAGGATTACAGGCATGAGCCACCGCGCCTGGCCTAATATTTATTTTATTTAAACTTGGTTTAGTTGATTCCTCTTAGTAGCATCTGACATTACTAACAAAACCCCTGTAGTTAAAATATTTTTTGTCCTTGATTTTCCCTGATCCCTTACTTTCTTTATCTTTCTTCTACTCTGAAGGTTACTTATGAGTTTGTTTTGTTAGCATCTGTTCCTAAAGGATGGGGTTCTCCTGGGTTCTGTATGGCAAACTCTTCTCATTTCCACATTCCCATTCATATATTCTATTCCAACCTCATTGTGTCTAGTTTTACCTCAATGTTTATGACTCTCCAATCTAATTACCAGAATCACTCTCTCTCCTGAGCATGAGAACCATATGTCTGATAACCTATCAATCCTTGGATATGAATATTCCACAGATCTTAAAACTCATCATGGGATGTCAGCAAAATGATTGACTAGAGTTTCCCAGCAATCACATCCCCCACAAAAAAGGACCAAAATAACTAACAAACGATAATATTTCAGCTAGAGTGACTAAGGAAGTAGGCTGGAGAGCACCAGGTATATGGCAAAATTCCTGTGGAGCCCAGAAACCCAAGATAGCACCATAGAGAGAGGAGAAAGACATCCTGCCTCTGCCACACTGTCTCCCTCCTGGGATAGACTCAGAGTTAGAGGTGACTTCTTTTTATGGGGAAAAGATAAGCTGGAGCTCCTTGGAAGTCTCTGTTGCTGCACAAATGCCAGCAATCCTTGCTATGGTCAAGTCTCCCAGTCCTCACAGGTTCCCAAATCCAGTTTGGAGATTAGCCAGAGTTTGGCATCTACATTGTCTCAGTGTAGGAGCCGACTTTGAGCACCTTCCACTTCTGAAACATAAGCTGCCATGGCTTGTTGCCATTTTGAAATCGAAACCACTACTACAGTGTCTTACCCCAGGAGCCAGTAGCAATTCACTGTTTTTGTCCCCAAGGCCTAGCCATCATTCCACCATGTTCACATGGGTGCCTGCAGCACCACAACTCACCTGTCCAGAGAATAGATCAGACAGAACTACATAGACCCCAGTGTTAAAACCCATACAGCACACACAACCCTTAACTGATACCCAAGGACCATATACAGGAAAAAAATCTCTCCCTACAAAAGCTAGTCCATAAAATAGGAAAAAAACAACTATTTCACTAGGTGCACAGATATGTTGATGTGACATAGAAACACAAGAAACATGAAACATAAGAACACAAGAAACAAAAAAGCAAAGAAACATGACACCCCCAAAGGGACATAAGAAGCGTCTAGTAACAGACCCTAGGAAAAGGACATTAGCAAAATGCCCGGAAAAAAAACTCAAAATAATAATCTTAAGGAAACTCAGTGAAATATAAGAGAACACAACAATTCAGAGAAATCAAAAAAAAAAAAAAAACAATTAATGATCTGAAAAATAAATTCAACAAAGAAATAGATATTTATTTAAGAACCCAGAAGAAATCTTTGAAGAATTTAATGAGTGAGATAAAAATACAGTTGAGAACTAAAACAACAGAGTAGCTCAAGCAGAAGAAACAATTTTTGAACATGAAGACAGGTCTTTTGAAATAACCCAGTGAGATAAAAAAAAAAAATGAAGCATAATAAAAACAATGAAAAAATAAATATATGCATTATCAAAGTATCTGAGGGAAAGGAAATGGAGAAAGGTGCAGAACAACTATTTAATAAAATTTCTCAGTTATTGGGAGAAGTATGGACATCACTCTCCACAGACTCAAGAAGCTCAAGGATTCTCAATTAGATTGAACCAATAAAGATCCTCTTCAAGATATATTATAATCAAACTGTAGACAGCCAAAGACAAAGAGAAAAGCATCAAGTCACATGTAAGGGAATTTCCATTAGACTATCAGCAGATTTCTCAGCAGAAACTTTGCAGTACAGGAAAAAATTGGATGATATGTTCAAAGTGCAGAAAGAAATATATATATATATATATATATATATATATATATATCAGGTATGAATACTATGTACAGCAAAGCTATCCTTCAGAAATGAAAAGAAATATAGACCTTCCAAGACAATCAAAAGGGAATGTATTACTATTAGACCAGCCTTACGAGAAATGCTTAAGGGAGTGCTACAATTGGAAATAGAAGGTTGGTAATTACTATCATAAAAGCATATGAAAGTATAAAATTAACCAGTAGAGACAAATTCATAAATCACTCAAAATACCACAGTGATGTAATGATACCATACAAATCTATCAATCTACTAGTACAAAGGTTTAAAATAAAAATAGTCAAAATCAATAACAGCTACAAATAATACCTAAGGAAAACATAATAGACAAAGAAGTAAATTAAACAAATTAAACAAAAATATAAATTGCAGAGATGGGGGGAAAAGTCTACAGTATTTTTATGTAACTAAAGTTAAGTTGCCATCAGCTTAAAATAGTCTGTCATAACCATATAACTCTTTATGTTAGCCCCAGGGGAAATAAACAGAGAAGAAATTACAGCAGATAAACAAATGACAAAAAGAAAGGAAACAAAGCTTAACACCACAGAAAACCACCAAACAACAGAAGTAAGCAATGAGAGAGGAAGAAAGGAAAAAAGGATCTACAAAACAATCACAAAACAACAAAATGGTAGGAATAAGTCCTTATCTATCAATAACAACCTTGAATATAAATGGATTAAAATCTCCAATTAAAAGATATATGTGGCTGAATGTATTTTAAAAAAATAAACAAGCAAACAAAAAGACCCAACTATATGCTACCTATAAGAGACTCAGCTCGTTGTTTAAAACAAACTGAAAGTGAAGTATGGAAAGATATTTCATGAATATGGAAACCAAAAGTGAGCAGGAGTAGCCACACTTATATCAGATAAAATAGAATTTAAGTCAAACACTGTAGAAAGAGACAAGCAGGATCATTATACAACAAACAAACAAAAAAAGATCAATTCAACAAGAGAATATAACAATTGTAAGCATATATGCACCCAACACTGGAACACCCAGCTACATAAAGCACATACTATTAGATCTAAAGTTTTAATTAGACTGGAATACAATAATAGTAGGGGACTTCAACACCCAACTTTCAACAATGGGCAGATCATCTAGACAAAAAATCAATAAAGAAACAGTAGACTTAAACTATACCACAGGCCAAATGAACCTAAGAGACATTTTTTATAGAACATTCCATCCAACAGCTGAGCAATACACATTCTACTCACACATGAAACATTCTCCAGGATAGATCATATATTAGGACAGAAAATAAGTCTTAATGAATTTAAGAAGATATAGATCATATCAAGTATTTTTTTTTCTGACCATACTTATAAAACTAGAAATCAACAACACAAAACTTTGAAAACTTTACAAATACATGAAAGTTAAACAACGTGCTCCTAAAAAACCAAGGGGTCATGAAGAAATTAAAAGTGGAATAAAAAATTTCCCTGGCCTTTATCAAGAAGTCCCAAAACAATAAATGTTGACATGGATGTGGAGAGATAGGAACACTCATACACTGCTGGTGGGACTGCAAACTAGTGCAACCTCTGTGGAAAGCAATGTGGAGATACCTTAAAGAGATACAAGTAGAATTACCATTTGATCCAGCAATCCCATTACTGGGCATCTACCCAAAAGAACAAAAGGCACTCTATAAGAAAGACACCTGCACCCGAATGTTTATAGCAGCACAATTCACAATTGCAAAGATGTGGAAACAACCCAAGTGCCCATCAATACATGAGTGGAATAATAAAATGCGTTATATGTATACCATGGAATACTATTCAGCTTTAAGAAACAATGGTGATATAGCACCTCTTGTATTCTCCTGGATAAAGCTGGAACACATTCTACTAAGTGAAGTATCCCAAGAATGGAAAAACAAGCACCACGTGTACTCACCATCAAATTGGTATTAACTGATGATCAACACATAAGTGCACATATAAGAATAACATTTATTAGATATCAGGCAGCGGGGAATGGGGAGGAGGGGACGGGTATATGCATACACAAAGAGTGCGATGTGCACCATCTGGGGGATGGACATGCTTGAAGCTTGGACTTGGGGGTGGAGGGGGACAAGGGCAACATACGTAACCTAAACATCTGTACCACCATAATATGCTGAAATGAAAAAAAAAAAAAAAAAAAACAAAGAAGGGAAAAAAAAAATTCCCGAGTAGATGTAATTTTAGTAGACACTGCTAAACACTTTTCCAAAGTGGTCCTAACCACTTCTGTTATTAATGTGTGAATTCCAATTGACCACCTTCTCTGTAATGCTTCCTATTTCCATGTTTTTAATTTTAATTATCCTGCTGTGTTTGTAGTGATTTCTCATTTAAAAAAATTAAAAATAAACTTATTATTTTGGAATAAAAAAATGGAGAAACATCATACAAAAACGTATGGGACACAGAAAACCTGTTTTAACAGGGAATTTGAGAGCAATAAATATCTACATCCAAAGGTAAGAAAGATTTCTAAGAAACAAGCTAATGATGAACCTCAAGGAACTAGGAAAACAAAGGCAAACTAATTCCAAAATTGATAGAAGAAAGTAAATAATAAAGCTCAGAGCAGAAATAACCAAAGTGAGAGTAAAAACAAATTGAAAACACCACCAAAACAAAGAATAGGCTTTTTGAAAAGATAAACAAAATCAACAAAACTTTAGCTAAACTAAGAAAAAAAGAGAGAAGACTCAAATAAATAAAATCAGAAATGAAAAATGAGATATTGCAACTGATACTACAGAAATACAAAGGATTATAAGTAACTATATACTAATAAACTTAGTAACACCGAAGAAATGGATAAATTCCTGGACATATACAATCTACCAAAATTAAATTATGCAGAAATATAAAATCTGAACCAATCAATAATAAGTGAGGAAATTGGGTCAGTAATAAAAAGTCTTCCATCGAACAAAATCCCAAGACCTGATGATGTCACTTCTGAATTTTACCAAACATTTAAAGAAGAATTAATACCAATTCTCATCAAAGTATTCCAGAAAATTGAAGAGGAGAGGACGCTTCCACCTACATTTTATGGGGCCAGCATTACCCTAATCCCAAAATCATGCAAAGATAAAAACATAAAAAGAAACTACAAGCCAAAATCCTTGATGAACATAGATGCAAAAATTCTCAGCAAGATACTAGCAAATTGAATCCAACATCACATTGAAAGGTCATTCACTATGAACAAGTGAGATTCGTCCCATGGATATAAGGATGGTTAAACATGCACAAATCAATAAATGCGATACACCACATTAACAGAAAGGAAGACAGAACCACAAGATCATTTCAAGAGTTGCAGAAAAAGCATTTGACAATATTCAACATCTCTTCAAGATAAAAACTCTCAACAAATTAAGTCTATAAGCTAAATACCTTAACACAAAAATGGCCATACATGACAAATTCATTGCTAATATCATACTGAACAGAGAAAAGCTGAAACTTTTCTTCTATAATCAGGAACAAGATAAGAATGCCCACTTTCACCACTTTTATTCAACTTAGCATTGTAAGACCTAACTGGAGCAATTAGGTAAGAGAAAGAAATAAAAGGCATCCAAATTGGAGAGGAAGAAGTCAAATCACCCCAGCTTGCAACGGACATAATCTTGCCTATAATATAAAAAATCCTAAAGACTCCACCAAAATACTTTTAGAACAAATAAATAAATTTAGCAAAGTTTCAGGATATACAACCAACATATAAAAAATCAGTAGCATTTTTATATACTAGTAGTGAACGATCTGAAAAAGAAATCAAGAAAACAATTTCATTTACCAAAACTACAAAAAGGTAAGATACCTAGGAATAAACATGATGAAGGAGGTGAAAGATCTACACTGAAAACTGTATACTTTGATGAAAGAAATTGAAGAGTACAAAAATAAATGGAAAGCTATCCTGTGCTTATGGATTGCAAGAATTAATATTTTTAAAATGGCTATAGTACCCGAAGCGATCTACAGATTTACTACTGCAATCCCTATTAAAATACCAATGATTCTTCACAGAAATAGAAAAAATAATCCCAAATTTGTATGGAACCACAAAAGGTCCCAAGTAGCCAAAGCAATCCTGAGCAAAAAGAACAAAGCTGGAGGCATCGCAATACCTGACTTCAAAATACAGTACAAAGCTATAGTAACTAACACGACATGGTACTGGCATAAAAGCAGACGTATATATCAAAGACACAGAATTGAAAGCCTCAACATAAGTTCACATACCTGCATCCAGCTGATTTTTCATAAAGGTGCCAAGAACATACATTCAAGAAAAGACAATCTCTTCATAAACGGTGCTGAGAAAATTGTATATACACATGTAGAAGAATAAGACTAGCTCTCTGGCTCTCATCATATACAAAAATCAACTCATAATTAATTGAAGACTTAAATGTAAGATCCCAAACTATGAAACTGTCAGAAGACATAGAGGCTGGGCAAGGATTTGTTAAATAAGATTTGAAAATC
>RJWJ010010904.1:0-45755 GCA_004363605.1 Indri indri | reverse complement strand
AAGGTTGCCTCTGGCCTTCGTGAAGTTTTATTCATGGTGAGTTGGAGTTTCTTTTGAAGCTAAGTAGGCTTGCGCAGGCTGCATGTAGCCAGTGAGGGCTGGACTCAGCTTTCCTATCTGGGTGTCTTCCTAAAACAACAAATCATCTCTCTGATATAATCTGGGGAATGTCCTTATTTCTCTGGTTGGTGGAGCTGAAGGGCATCCTAATCCTAGGTAGATTAGTGCAGTAGGCTGATGTGAATGTAATGTTTATACTTCTTAGGTTACTTTGTAAAAGCTGTTTCATAAAATTCCGAGTGCTAGGAAGATGTGGTTGGATTTCTGATGATAGGGTTTTTCATTACATGTTTCATTTCTCTGTCTGGCGTCCAGCTAACATCCCTTTCACTGACTGTTGAAATCAGAACAATAAAGCATTCCCTTCCCTCAGAAGTCTCAATGAAATTCCCTCTCATAACAGGCTCATATTTCCTGGCCTCTGCCAACTCCTTAGGATGTTTCAGGATGTTTCTCCTTTACTCTCTGAAGACCTTAGCTACAGGGATTTATAAAATAGTACACTCAAATATTCTCAGGCAACTATGATTCACAGTCCATTTTGGAATTATTTATCTGAGGAAATAGCTAAGCCAATGAAGTTGAGACCTAAGTTTAAATTCTGCAAAAAGGAGGGAAACAGAATAGGTAAATTGAACACATTGGTACATAGAACAGTCTTCGGATTCCTCCTTTGGTAAGCTGCATGATCTCGATCAGGTCAAAGAAACTTTTAGAGGCTCTTTTTTCACCACTTGGAAATAGGAAAATTAAATCCAGCTTTTATATATCCTGTGATATTCGCCACAAATAAAAAGATCCCATTTTCCTTTCATTGCTTTCCTGTGGCAGCAAAGGATGGATGCCCTAGTTATTGTTGGGCTTGACCCACAGTATTTTCCTGACTCAGTGAACCAGGAACATAAATTAAATGTTTTCTTTAAAAAGTTAAACTTTACATTAAATATCAAATTGAGGAAAATAACATCTAGTTACAAGATATGTGCAAAAAAGAGTTGTATAAACTGAACAGCATTTTTAAAAATACAAATCTCTACACCTACCGATGGACTGCTGTTTATCACTAAATTCAACTGCTGCAATCTTCATATAATGCAATCTATAATAACTTTAATTCAAACTCTAAGATGTAAGAATAAAAATCACTCCGACTTCTTTCCTAGATTCAATCATTTCTTTCTCTGCCTGGGCTTGATTCCTTGGTGACTCTAATTAAGCCCTATAGAATAGTTTCAAATGACAGCTTTCTTCCATAATTGGCTGAGAAGAGAAAAATGATGAGAACTCAAATTATATTTATGATTATGAAAACACTTCTCTATTTTCTCCTTTCTTTATTGATATGACATTTAGGCCCTAGCTATTTTTTTATTAAAGTTGCCTTAAAACTTTGCTTCTGCCCAGGCCAGGCCTTTTTTCTTTCAAATTATTTAAAAGCATATTTGAACGTAATAGAACAGTGTTAAGTAAAAGTTGTACAGTGGTTTGCTCACATATGCATTTGTGGGTTGTCTGCTTTGTAGCTTATTAAAACAAATATTTATTACCAGGTTAGAGTCTCCCTCCCAGTTCATCACAGCCTACCTTAACATATCATGAGGAAGTTAAACACATTGCTAAAGAAAATGTAATCCATTCAAAATAATAATACAATTTAAGTCATTTATTAATTCTTTGGGATACATTCTTATCAATGTTCCAATGAGTCTATTGACTGATATAAATGAGAAAATTTTAATCTTATTAGTAAAATATCCACTCTCCTCTTTTTCTTTTATACCAGTAGTGGATATAGTCCTTATTCTGTTCTCCATAAATATCTCTCAAATACTATTATAAGGGTGAGCCTCTACAATCCCATGGATTTACATCTGATTTTGAGCCTCACCTGGAATCAGTCCTAATTTCCAATCCATTTGTCCTCAAGAGAGAAGAGCTATGACCTTCACATGGTCCTTTATGCACCTTTTTCCTTCTAGGAGAAACACTATACCGCCTGTTTACTATACGCATTCTACAACTTTGGGTGTATGGAAGAATTTGGAAAGGTATAGCTGCCTTCCCCTCCCCCTGATTTTTATCCTCTGTCTCAAAGCTTAGAGTTCCACCATTAAAAATTCTATCCAAAGGATTAAGGCTGCTTACCCTCAGGCATTCTCCTCTAAACACAAGTGTTCCTAGGAAGGGCAAGTGACTAAACAATAGTGTATTGGAGGGAGTTATTTATTTCTTATACCATAATTCAGGATAAAAAGACAGAATTAGAGAACAATGGTCCAAAACAAAAGTCTTGGGAGGGAGGTCAGATTGGTGGCTCGAGGTAGGAGCAGTTTTGGGGTAACCTAGACCCCCAGTGGGAGAGGGAGGCAGATTGCATAAGAAGCACAGAGCCAGAGTCAGGAACCAGAGGCAAAGATTGCCTATTTCACAATGATGGGCAGAGCCAGAGCCTGTGAATGCGCATTTCATAATCCCCCACATCAATAGGAGGATTATTTTGTCAGACAAGGCCACTTGTGCCCCCAAACAATTCAACATGCTCAGTCATAGCATGTGGATGCGAGCAGTGTAACAGAGGCATCGGGATCAAACAGGAATCAGGAGTCCTTCAATCCGTCATCCATTCTGTAGAATTCTCTGTGGATTCCCACCTGGAAGCCCTGGAGTGTGATATGGGTATTTTCCAAAGTTTTATGAAACTCCCACTAAGCATGGTGGGATTATTTTGCCAGAGATTAAAAAAAAAAGACATTTTCACTTGGAAACCGTGGCTGAAGGTTGTAGAAAAGAGCCAAAAGATACTCTTAACTTTGGATTAAATATGCATAACCTTAGAACCCACAGCTTCCCACACAGGCTTCCAGAATTGTAGATTTTGAAACATACACATAAATATAAATAAATACACACACATATGTACCTTCTGACTGTATTCTACATAGCACGAGATAATAACAGAATATAAGCCATTAGAAATGCCATTTAGATTTCTAAACTGCTTTTGAGTAAAAATAAGCTATTCTTAACAAAAATGATGAAGAAAAAAAGGACAAAATCTATTTTGCCTGTGACCAAGTCTGTGAACACCTTGCAAGCCCCAAAACCATCTCCTGTCCTTGAATGAGGACCTCTGTGGGTATCCCAGTGGCTAAATGACCTGAAGTTAAGGACTGAAAACCACAAGGAGGCCGGCAGCAGCTGGACGCAGCCACTCGATAATGAACAAACTCATGTTGCAGCCTTCCCCCATCTCACCCTTCTGCTTCCAGTGTCATCGGTATGGCACCTGCTGTTCATAACAGGGCAACCTAGCACAGGGATTGGAGGATGGATACTGCCAGTGTTGGACAGCTCCTGCCCTCCTGTGTCTCTGCCCCACCACCAGTTTTGGCTGGTGGCAGCTGAGCTCTAGCCACCAAGGGAATCATAAAGCATCATCTCTCACTACCCCTGTGATGACCTGGAGAAGTCCCTTAACCTGACTGGGTCTCAGCCTCTTCATACGCAAAACAAGACGATTGGCCCAGGTGGTCCTAGCGTTTTCCCCAGCTCTTAAAGCTGGAGACCTTAGCATTGGAAGCAATTGCCATGAATCTATGATGTGAAATAATAAATAATAGATATAAAATAGAGGCTACTAAAATAATAGGAAAAACAGAGTCATAAAGTGAAAAAATGTTTTTTTGCCTGGTCATTTAAAATGGATTTTAGAAACACAAAAGTCAATAAATTAATGACAAAGATTTATTTTGTTACCTGGATAAGCTCAGCTAGCTAGCATCTCTTTCCATTATAGGCAATTATCTTCACTTTGCAACACTCTCATCTAGTTGAATTGGTCAACTCAGTTATTAGTCAGTGAGCTGAGAGATAGAAAACTTTCCTGGGGAGATTATTGTTCTATTCTTATGGATTAATGGCTGTTTTTATATTTTAGTCAAATGTCAAAGAACATCTGGTATTTCATAAAATGTTACCTCTAAATAGAAATTTGGCAATCATGTGCTGAGTTCTGGAAAATGACATACTGTCTAACCAGAGTTCATGTGTGGGCTGCTGTAATAGATCTGAAAAGAAAGTGACTTTATCCAACCCACCAAGAAATGCTTACTGAGCTGATCAGTGGACATATGCCACATTCCCCAGGACCATGCCTGACATAATCAGCACACAGACACCAGCTTGTGCATGGAGTAGCTTACCAGGCCATGGAAGGAGTGGTAAGAACAAAGGGCGGAGAGCACTGGATTCCAGAGCCGTAGTGCCGTGGTGCTGGCTGGAGCACTGTGGATTAGTTCTTGTTACTCAAGCAAGAAGCATGTTCAATTGCATCAAAGGAAAGAAATGACTTATGCTGGTTCATCTGTCTTTAAATTCTCACTTTTACTCTAGGGAAAGTGTTCGGTGTATCTTAAGCCTCTGGAGCTAGACTGAGTATTCAACTCCTGACTCTACCAGTTCCTAACTATGGAAGGAAGTTTGGGTGAATTACTGATCCTGTGTTTTGATTACCTCTTTCGGAAAATGGGAATAATACAAATGTGGCATAACTCAAGGAGTTGCTGTGAGAATTTAAGGACTTAATATTCATTAAAAAAAAAAAAAGACTAGTGCCTGGCACAGAGTAAACACTATGTAAGAATCAGTTATTATTATGCTAACCTTCAAAAGGAAGATTGGTATGATTAAAAATTTCTTGGATAGGTTGTTTGAAAGATTGTCAGATTTGGAATTTAATTCCTTGGAGAATTCTTAATCTTTTTACCACATGGACTTCATCTGATTCTTTCTGCCACCTGCTTCTTTATAGGTGAAAAAAAGCAGAGGGTTCTCAGACTTAAAACAAATGCTTGCTATTACTAAGATGTCCCTCCTTTTCCACCTTTGGGTCTGCTTAGGAAAGAAAGCAATTTATAAACCTGAAATTAACTTTTTTTTTCTCTTACAAAGCTTCACTGGCTTAAACAATGTTAGAATTATCTCATGTTTCCCAGTGAAGATGAGCTTTGTCCTGCCAACCAGACAGAGCTGTGTCTGCCTAGGGATTGACAGCAACTATGTCACTGCTGAGCCACAAACCAAACAAAACTTTTGGGCTTTGGAGTTTAGACAATAGCTGAATTACGAGGGTACTGTCCCAGAAGGGACCATGCTTATTTTTGCAGACCTGGACAATAAAACGGCTGTGTCTTTGGAAATAATTGCCCAGGTCTTTACTTTACTGGGATGTGCCTTTCCCTTGACAGTAGAGAATTCCCAACACAGGAAGAAAAAAACTTCCCTGTCATAGTCTCTGGGATAGCTTGGTTGACTATAATTTGCAGTCTTTCAAATCTCCTGCATGACACCGGGAGGGACTGACTTCATCATGTTGGAAAAAACATGTCGACCCAGAGAGGACGATGTTATTTTGATTGGCAGTTCAGCCAAACAAGATTATTGCAAACTCAGATGGGTGGGGACTTTCCCAGAAATGCTGAGTGATGACCACAGGATGAGCTATGGTCCAAGATAGATGTTTGCCAAAGGTAATGTCCCACAAGAGGCTAGTTGATTTCATGTAAAACATAGGTCTAACCAGTCCTAAGACCAGTCCTGGCCTCTAAATGACAATGGGAGATTCATTGGCCCTCCAAGCATTCTAAACACTCTTCAAAATCCCCTTCTCCTAGGATGCTCATTATGTCCAGAAGGGAAAAAAAGACTAATAAAACCAATCCTCATTAATCTGTTCGGGCCTGAATGTAAACCTCCATCCATACTCCAGAGTTATTCACTCTTTGAAAGAGAACTGAAAAAGAAAGTAATTAGTCACCTCCTAGAGTAAATCCCAAAGGTAAAATTCTAAAACGTATGCAATCCATCATATTATCATCACCTATGTCACCACCTTCTCTCACTCACAAGGCTAATCCTGCAGCACTTTCCTGGACAAATAGTTCAATTCTATGAACATTTAAGGGTGACAATGTGCAAGGATCATTGATTCTAAGCCAGTAGAATGCAGCACAGAAGGGCCCTGGGGCAGCAGTTAGACTTTGGGGAAAACACTAGCATCACCCTTTACAGCCTCCATGAGCCTGGGCGAGGGACTCAACCTCTTGAGTTTCAATTTACAAAACAGAACTGGTAAGTTTACCCCCCTATAAGGCTGCTGTGGGAATTTGGTAAGATGAAGGTCTTTGCACATACAGAAAGGGCTCAACAGATGTTACTTGTATGTGATATTCAGTGGAACCCAAGCTCATATAAGAGAAGGTTCCTTAAAGCTCAGCTGGTGACTACCTCACTGACCACTGAAGTCCTAGCACCTGGCACAGGGTGACTACCCAATAAATATTTGTTGAGTGAATAAAGTTATGAGTTTTCCCCGCTTCATCAGCCTACCAGCTCCTAATCCTTGTGTCTTGCTTCTTCCATCACAAGGGAACTTGCTAGAGCGGGAGGAAGAGTATTATGAGGGGGTGATGTTGCATATGGTAACAGAACTAATGCTGAAAGCAAGAGATCAGTGGGAGCACAGTAGCCGAGAGTAGCTTGAAGTCTGGGAAGGTCGCCCTAGAAGCCAGGATCAGGGAGGGACTGAGCTAGGGGCAAGGCCAGGCCATGCGAATTCTGTGTGCTTCTTTCTCCAGGGGCTGGCTGTGCCGGGAACTCCAGCAAGCTGAGCCCAACAAAGTTGAAACATAAAAGCTTCTTTCGAGTTTTTCCAGGAACTGTCTTGTGACTTATTCCAGGTAGGATGTAAAAGATCATGCTCAATAACCAGACACTTCAGTATTTATTGTAATCCACCCTCCTTCTCCCTCCTCCCCTTCCCCCTCTACTTCCAGGATTTCCTTCCACTCACCAGCTTGATGGGAACAGAGAAGGCTGGGAAGCTGTTTCTTTACACTTTTCAACTTAAGGCAGCAATCTGCTTTATAAGCATCAGTAAAACCAAAGTGTTGTCCCCTCATGTCTGTGAACATGTATCGCAATAAACAGATTAGGCTTGTATTTCAATTAAATAAAATAAATGGTTTGCATTCAGATGGTTGAGTGCCGGAAGACTGTCAATCACTAATTTATCAGCTGTTAGTCTGGGGTTTAACATTTCCCTCACTCTCATAAACCTTTTTGATGTACTGTGTCTTAACCTCTTCTTAGCAGGGATGTTCCCTCAAAGGGAACATTCCTAGCCTTTGGTTTCAAAGCTCTCAACTGAGCAGCTCGCCACCATATGGAGGAGGAGGAAGTATCATATGCAAGAATGTTTTCAATCCTGCAGATGGTGGTTAAAGCTTGCGAGGTCAACCTGAGATAGGTGTATTTTTTTTTAAAAAAAGTTAAAATTGCTTGTTGGTATTGGCAGCAGGCCTAGTACAAAAGGAGGGAAGGACTTGTCCCAGGCAGCTTTTAAACCTACAAAAAGCCAGCACTTGCTTTGCAAAGGCATGTCTCCGAAGCTTTGTGGGCTCCTGTCCACAGTAGGTGTGCAGTTTACTCTTTGACCTCAACAACTCACCACGCTTCAAAGGATTCCTTCAGTGTTGATTCCTCATTCAGTTCAAGCTCACTGACCTATGGCAGATTCACAACCACATCCGTGTGGAGAGCAGATAACAGCATAGATGTCAGAGGAAACTGACCCTTGGCTTCTTTTTACACTCCATTGTTCGACCTTCGTAGTTACTGCATTAATAGTTTTTCTGCTTCTGTTTTGTGGCTCTCTGATTCTGCAGCTATTCTTTCTTCAGCTCTTTTAATAAGCATTAATTAAACTTTCCGTTTCCTACTTCTTTGAACCTTAATTGTTCCAGCTCAGCAGCAGCCTTGCTGGACACAGGTCCAGGAAGCCAGGCATCAAAACTAGGAATGTAGGGCAATCTGGATCTAGAGGTCACGTGGGCACAGGAAAACAACACAACACAAAGACTACAAATGTAGGTTGAGCAGGAGAGGCAAGTGCCTAAGACACAAAATATAGAGCAGATGCTGAGGCCAGGAGCACACAGCAAAATGCAGTCAAAACTGAAGCCGAGGTTCAAAGCAGGAGCACAGAGATTCATGGGTCCAATTTCAGAGGTAAATTAGCAAGAAAGGGCCTTTCAGCCACTAGAATAACTACCGTTAATTGAATACCTACCATGTACCAGACACCTTGCTTGATGCTTTGCACATATCATAACTCTGCAGGGTTCAGATCCCTAATGTGTAGATGAAGAAACTGAGGCTCAGAACTAGAAGTTCCTTGGCCACACCACACTTTGGACCTATGTCTGTGTGACTATAAGCTGTCCTCTTCCCATGGGTCTCACTGCTACTGTGTAGGCTTTAGATGGTCTGGGTCTGGCTACCTCTGCTTACAGGGAAAATGGCCCAACGGTAGAGTGCAGATGGGCTGTGCTCCAGCCTTTCCCTCCGTGCGTCTCCAGGTGAGCTTTCCTCAGTCATCTAAAGGGCTGCCCACGGCATGAGAAACGCAGACAGTGCTGTGCTGATGTGGTTGGAGGGGTACAGAGAGTACCAACTACCTCCCTTTCACTCTTCCCATCATGTTCCAGGGCCACATAGTCTTTCAATTAGAATCGCAATTTTAGGAAAGGAGTGTGGTGAACTGTGTACCAACTCTGGACTCAGACCACTGGGTCTTTCAGTGGAGCTCTGTTATGAGTTGCCCGACCTTGGACAAATTTCTTCACAGCTCTGTGCTTCAGTTTCCCCTATGTAAAAATGACAATAATAATAGCCAATTGATTGGCTGGTTGCTGTTTTAAGTATTGAGGGAGATAATTTAGGCAAAACACAAGTTTACTTCCTGACATGTGCTAAGTACCGCTAAATGTTCATTGTTTTTATCACTATTAGAAAGACTCTTTCTGTCTATTTTTAAGAAATATATAACCTAGGAGTATAACTTAAAGCAAAACCAGCCTCTCCAAGATTTTGGTTGGCAAGATCACCACAGCAGGATTTCCTAGGGAGCTGACCAATTGTACTGGCCCTTCTCTTTGGGATTCTTTCTTTTAAATGCTGTTGCTCTTCTCTTGGAGTAGAACAGTGGTTCTCAACCAGGGGAAATTTTCCCCCACAGGGGATATTTGGCAATGTTTAAAGACACTTTTAGTTGTCACAACTGGGAAGGGACTGTGCATCTAGTGGATAGAGGCCAGGGACACTTCTAAACATCCTGCAATGCACAGAATTACCTGACCCAAAATGCCAGTGCAAACGTGAAAAAACCCTGGAGGTGTTAAAGCAGAGAAAAAAGAAGTTTAAAAAAGAAGTTTAAAAGAGTCCTAAATGCAAATATTTTTCTCTTCTTTGTAGTGTCCTTGCTTATTTCACAGATGTGATGGCCTCTCAAAACTTTTAAATGATACTGTCCAATCTATCTACCAATCGATATGCTTGAATATCTTGTCTGTTCCTAAAGTTATTTGTTTCCTCAGGGTTTGGTTCTTCTGCTTTTGTTGCCCCCCATGCTGTTGGTGTTTTTAAATGCTGGGTGATTCTCATTTGTCTGTTTATATTTATACATAAGGGTCCACATCAGCAGTCTCAACCCTGCCTGCAGGTTAGACCAGACCAGTGGATCCCAAGCTCTGGAGGAGGGGTCTGGGCATCTGCAGCTTTCTAAAGTTCCCAGGTGACTTGGGGACACAGTGAGGGTCTATATGAACCAGTATGAGGAGCTGAAATGGTTTTTCTTGATACAAATGAAGCTCTCTGCCCCACCATACTTCCTTAGGTGAATACAGATGTTGATTGCAGAATCCTGAGGAGAGTTGCCAAGGGGGAAAAGGATGGGATTGAGGGAAAAGCTGCTGCCATGGAGAACTGAGTCTTCAAGGACAAAAGGAACTATTGGTGCCCTGGATGGGTGCAGCAGAAAGACCCACATGGGCTCATAGGATGGGTGCTGAAGCCCAGGATGGTAGGGAGAAGCATAAGAATAATAGAAATATTGAGCCAAAAGCCTGATATAGAGCATATCCAGCTTTAACACTTCACCTTCTCCTCTCAAAGGCCACTGCCTTCCACACCTGCTTTCTACAGCACCAAGTTGCTGAGCACTGCCGACTTAGGTCAGGATTTCCTTGGTTGGATGGGAGGCGTTGGGCTTCTCCCTGAAGTCCATTTACAGGCTAGGTCTATATTTGGGACTCAGCATATACTGCTAGTCATCTTTGAGGCACACAGACACTATCTTCTGCAGCATACTCGATGCAAGCTGGAAAGTCAGCAAAGTCACAAACGTGGAAAAGAAAATGTAGGTGTCCTATCCTACAGAACTGGCAAGGCAGCCTGCATGTGAACTGGCTACGTCAAGGTCCTCTCCAGGCCTCCATTACTATCTCACATTAACCCAAGTCCCTGAGGTTTCTACATGACCACACTGTGCCTCTAGGTTGCAAAGCTCTTCCCTGCTCTGCTTGAGCCCTGTCCCCTTACAGACAAGTGTAGACAAGTAACCACAGTCCTGATTTCCACTAGTGTTGGATAAGGCCAGCTAACTTCAGAGACCCTGCTCAGGCTGGATCAGGAAGGCTTATGGCTGGGAAGTAACCATAATGCTTTCAGTGTTTCTTTTGCATAATATTAAGAGAGGCCTCCTTCATCCTCTCAGCAGTGTCAAGGTGCAGCATCGCAAAGAAGTAAGTCAGTGGTACCTGCCTTGGGGCTAGTGGATGGGAGGAAAGGGCTTGCACACGAGGCAGCAATAAAGTCAAGGAGAGTAAGTCTTATTTAGCTACACAGATACTTGAGTGCAAGTTTTGGGGATTCCAGACTAGCAATGAAGTAGCACATACCTGAGACAAGGAACTCATCAGTGAGGATAAGGGGTAAAAAATTACAGTTTAGTTCAGAACACACACACTAATTTTGTTTTTATTACATTATATGGGTACATGGCTCCCCTAAAAACAATCTCCCCCATAGCCAAAATTCATTCCCCATATGTTAATTGAGCAGCTACAATGTGCCAGGAGCAGTTCTGAGCACTGAACATACAACAATGAACAAATCCGAATAATCCCCTGATCTCATAGACCTTGTATCCTAGAGCTGCACTGTCCAATATAGTAGCACCTAGCTACATGTAGCTATTTAAGTTTAAATTAATTAAGATCAAAGCAAATTTAAGCTTCAGTTCCTCAGTTGCACTAGCCATATTTTAAGACCTCAATAGCTACATGTGGCTACTGACTACTGGACCGGCCAGTGCAGACATAACCATTTCCATCATCGCAAAAAGTGCTATTGGACAGCACCATTGAGAGGTGGCTTACAACCTAGAGAAGTATCCACCTTTAGCTTCCCCCTGAGATTAAAAGTTCTGAATGAGTCCATTATGTGAATGGTTCTTTGGGAAGGACAGCACTACAAGCCATTATCAATCCTCTTAGAAAAAGCATTGCTGCTGGAGTCAAAGATGAATTTAAATCTCTGTCTTGCACTGAACCAACTGTGAAAATTCAGCCAGGAATCAATTTTTTTTATAAATACAATAATACTTCACAGGGATTAATTGAGATGATTTATATCATGTAGCTAATTCCAGTGCCTGGACACACAGAGGTGCTCACTAAGTGTCTGGCATAGAGCAATCTGTTGTGGATATGAGTCATGGGACAAATGCAAACTCGTTCAATGCTCACAAAAATCTTATGAGGTAGTTGCTATTACTATTTCTCTTTAATAGATGGGGAAATTAAGATAAGGAGAGATTAAGTAATTTGCCCAATATTTGAGTTTGTATTAGTCTAAGATTCTTTTATTTTATTTTTTTCCTCATAGCTTTGTAAACAGCCTGAAATCTCAGTGGCTTAATACAGTAAAAGGTTTATTTCTTGCTCAAGTCACAGGCCAGTCAGATATTCAGTGAAGGCCATTGTGCAGGGCTTCAGAGCTGCATTCTGAATCACCGAAAGTAGCTCGGCCAACCTTCAGGTTCTCAGCATCCTCTTGTGCATCTTCCACACCAAGGCAAAGGACAATGTAAGAAAGAGCTTAAAGCAGGGTTTCCCAGCCTCGGTACATGTGATGATTAATTTTATGTGTCAACTTGGCTGGGTCAAGTGATGCCCAAATGGCTGGCAAAACATTATTTCTGGGTGCATCTGTGAGGGTATTTCTGGAAGATATTGGCATTAGAATAAGTAGACTGAGTAAAGAAGATCTGCCCTCAGCAATGAGGGTGGCATCATCCAATCCCTGAGTGCTTAAATAGTACAACAAGGTAGAGGAAGGGTGAACTCTCTCTCTCTTCTTGAGCTGGGACATCCATCTTCTCTGTCCTTGGATATCAGAGCTCCTGGTTCTTGGGCCTTCCAGCTCTGGGACTTACCCCAGCAGCCCTCTCAGTTCTCAGGCCTTCAGACCCAGATTGAATCACATTACTGGCTGTTCTGTGTCCCCAGCTGGCATATATATGGGACTTCCCGGTCTCCATAATTGTGTGAGCCAATTCCCATAATAAATAGATCTCCTCTTATACGTATATCCATATATACCCTATTGGTTCTGTTTCTTTGGAGAACTCTAATATAGCAGTATTGATATTTGGGGCTGGCTCATTCTTTATTTGCTGTCTTCTGCATCGTAGGATATTTAGCAGTATCCCTGGCCTCTACCCACTAGATGCCAGTAGCCACTTCCCAGTTGTGACAACCAAACTTTCCTAGGGCAGTGTGTGTGTGTGTGTGTGTGTGTGTGTGTGTGTGTGTGTGTGTATGTATGCATGTGTGTGCCCACATTCATGCACATGCAAAATTGCCCCCAGCTGAGAACAATTACTTAAAGCAGCAGTCCCTAACCTTTTGGGCACCAGGGACCTGTTTCGTGGAAGACAATTTTTCCACAGACAGGGGTGGAGGAAGTGGGAGGGAGTTGGAGCTCAGGCGGTGATGTAAGCGATGGGGAGTGGCTGTACATACAGATAAAGCTTACCTCGCCCACCACTCGCCTCCTGCTATGCACACCCCACTTCTCAAGTTTCATGAGAGACAATTTTCCCATGAATGGGTGTGGGGTTGGGCGGAGGAGCAGAGCTCTGTGGTTCAGCTCCTAACAGGCCATGGCCTGGGGGTTGGGGACCACAGGCTTAAAGGATAGATCCAGAGATTTGGGAGGCTAGGCTTGGAAGTGATCATATTCCTTTCACCCAAATTTTATTGGCCAGAACTCAGTCGAATGGCAACATGTAACTGCATGAGGGCTAAAAAATGTAATCTAGGCATGTGCCTAGGAAGAAGAGGTCTGAGAAGATTAGATGAGCAATATGGAATTCACCTGAGCAGTACAGACCCCCCAAAACATACTAAAAGCTTCAGAGAAACTAGCAGAGATGTGCAGGGCATTCTAGACAGTATTAGACACAAAACACATCATTATCATAGTCTTTTTAATGGCCGATCTTGTCACCCTATATGGGTCTCTCAGAATAAAAAATTAATGCAATAAAGCACTAGGTGCCGTGTTTTCTAGGTGGATGCATTTTTCAGATAACGCCAAAAAGCAATCAGTGTTTTCCAATGACCATGGAAAAGTTGAGCACGTACAAGGTGGTAATGAATATAGCATGATGGGAATGTTTCCATGAGGCTGTCTAGCCCCAATCACATTCCAGAAAGATGAGTATCTACCATAGAAATGCATTTTTGGAAGAGGCAGAAGTGGAGAATCTTTGCATACATGGCACAAATAATGGATGGTCAGAAACAGGGAGAGGTGGAGGGAAGACAAAATTGCCATTCATTTACTGCTAATAGTTTCAAAGAAATATCCTGGCTTAGTGTAGAGGTCCATTGTAACTCTGATTAATAAATGACATTTTTGAGAATCCCACTTGAAGTGCTAGCATTTTTGTATTTCAAAACACGTTAGGTCATTTTTTCTGTACAGAAAAAAATGCATACCTTTTGTAAGGATCATCTAAATTGCTGTTGGCTCTTGTTGGTGCATTAAGAACCTTTAAACATCCCTTAATTTTTCCTGTTTTATGACAGCCAAATAAAGTAAAAATGTTTCTTGAGGTTTTTTATTATACGGTTTGAGGGAATTTATTTCTCAGCTGCCTATTTTGGACATTTTTCTCTTTACTATGTAATCATATTGAAAAGAACTAGAAACTCTCAAGTTTCCACCAACTGGCACAAAATCAAACTCCAGAAGCCAAGGCTGCCTCCTCCAACTACATTTAGCTCCACCCGACCCAAGCCCTTTCCTAAGTAGAAGACAACAAGGCTGCATCTTCATGCCAATAAAAATCAATCAAATCCAGCCTAGGTCGTTGGGTTGAAGAAAAATAATCTACCCAATAAATACATATAAAAGGCTTACAAATTATTAAAACTATTGATAACCCACGTCTTACTAAAATCAATGATTTTTTTTTCTTTAAAAAATACTATTAAAGCTTATATGAATGAAGAAAAGAAAAGGATGAGGAAAAAGAAGGAAAGGGGAGAGTAAGATATTCTGAGCTGTGCGTAAGTTTCAGTGAAAGGAGAATTTATTTCCAGCCTTACACAATACAAATGGTCCCCCAACTTAGAATGGTTCAGCTTAGGATTTTTCAACTTTAAGATGGGTTTATCAGGACATAATCAGATGCATTTCAACTTTTGATATTTTCAATTTACGATGGGTTTATCAGGATGTAACCCCGTCATAAATTGAGAAGCATCTGTAGACCTCCTCAATTACATTTTTCCAGGGAGTGGAAGAAAAGGTCAGAGTCATAAAATAACGTCAGCTGATAACTAGAGGCAGTTTCCCTAGGTGTTTTTAGTAAGGAATAAATTAGTAACCACAGCTAATAGATGCATGCATATATCAACTCACCAAATATTTACTGAGAAAAGCTATGTGCAAAATACTCTTCTAGATTGGCAGGTGAGTGATGAAAAGGGTGAGAAAATGTAATACCTTTCCTGAACAAACTTGAAATGTAGTAGGGATGTCAGAAAGTATACAACACAACAAAATACAAAAAGTAGAGCAGAGTAGAGCGGAACGGGTAAGGGAGGAGAGGAGAACAGAGGAGGAGGGAGGAGAAAAATGGGTGGACAGAAGGAGACTGAAGGACTGACATTTTCTAACTGGGTGGAAATATGGTAGAGCTTTTAAAAAATAAGAGATTGGAGGAGGAAGTGTAGTAAGGCTGCTAAAATTAAGAATGTCTCCCCTTTTTGGCCAACGTCATAGTTGGTTCTTAGGATTATGATGAAATTGAAATTCCAGGGCACTAAGAAGGAGAAGCCATAAGGTTTTACACGTCCCTTATTATCCAGCAAAGGTAGTGCCAAGCCACCCCCAGCACTTGCTCACGTGGCTGGCTGCCCTCTGCCTGCAAGTGGGGTTCTCTCTTCGTTTCTCCAAAGGTTCAGGGACCCAGGCCTGGCATTGCTTCCTCAGCGACCGGAGGCCGGAGGGTCTGCCTTGTGTAGCACGGTGCCATCCAGTCACTACTCTCCTGTCGAATTTGGAATACTGTGAGAAGGTTTCTCTTTCTTCTTTCAAAAGATCAAGAAAGCACTGAAGAAAACAAAAGGAATTGAAGAAATGGATTGCTTCAGTCATGTCCCTGTCCTCAGGTGTACAAATGTTTCTTATGAAAGCATGATTTTTCACTGTTCTTAAATTATACAGGTTTGGCCTGAGAGAATCAAGAATAAGGCTAACTGCAAAGTTGGTGCATAACGGAGAAAATAAAGATGCCATTTACTGACTGAAAAATGAAACAAAATACAAAAAACAAGTAAGCAGAGTTTCCAAGCCAAAAGGGCCGTTTAATGGAGGATTTACCAATATTACGTGTTCTCTTTCCTTGGTGCAACATGCAACCGAGCTCTTGGAGACAGCCCACAGTGTAATGGTTAAGATAATAGATTTTGGAGTCAGATAGTTTGGTATGAATTTTAGTTCTACTACCTGTTGCTGTTTGACCTTGGACATGTCTCTTAACTTTTCTTCAGTTTCCTCATCTATAAATGTGGG
Source organism: Indri indri (assembly GCA_004363605.1). Lineage (NCBI taxonomy): Eukaryota > Metazoa > Chordata > Mammalia > Primates > Indriidae > Indri > Indri indri. Next base: position 29,708 of record RJWJ010010904.1, on the reverse strand, counting down.
ATAATGGTAGTGCCACTTCATAGGGTCATTGTGAGGATTAAAAGAAATAATATATGCAAAGAATTTATAGCAGTCGTAGGCCCACAATATGAGTTTAGTAAATGTTGGTTATTAATAACATCACTTTAGAAAAATCAGTAATAATGATATAATGTTAACTCCTTATGTTTTTTCCCCATAAGAAGGAAACATTCTGGGTCCCATGGGGCTAGGGGGGGCCTTCCTGAGTGTCCCCCTTTACAGTAGAAAAACATTGAGTCAGTAATGGCCCGTAGACCCAGAGATGCAGCTCTGTTTTCTCTAGAAGTCTGGCTTCCTGTCACTAGAGTCCCCTTCACCAACACAAGTATCTTATATGTAATCATCAGAGAGAGACAGTGGGGCCACTCGGGGACAGACAGTGCACTTGGGGCCACTATTTGGCTACTTCTGAGGTGTTATCCTTGATTTCCATTATCCAACATAACAACTTACTCCAGATTTGTGTCATATCAAAAGTTTGTAAGTATTATTACCTTTACATCTTTATTCGGGTTATCGATGACAATACAGGATTTTATCATGGACAAAGACATACACATAGGTTCCTCTACAAGGATCGTTCATTCCTTTTTGTTCTACAGAGATGTTACTGCCATCCTTTTATTAAAGCGTTCTCTCACTCCCTCCCTCCCACCCCCTACCACTATAATTTGCACTTGAGTTTTTCATACTCCTTAGTTCATGATATGTTATCATATTGGTCTTTCCAAATTCCTTTTTATCACCATACCCCAACATCCCAAATCACTCTCACATGTCTAATGAATTTGTGTGTGTGTTTATAAATATACTTTCAAAATGTATGATTCTTTCATGTGAATGTATTTTAGAATATATAATTGATATTGTATTATGTATATATAATTCTATTTCTTTTTTTTTTTTTTTTCACTTAGTGCCAACTTTTTACATGAGGCTTTGTCTACTTCTAATCTGCTGGTTCTAACTGCTGCATGACGCTCCATGGTATTCATCTACCACATTTGGTTATCTGCTTTTCCCCTGGTGGACACCCCAATTGCCTCCAATTCCCTATCGCCACCAAAATGGCTGTAATAAATTATGGACTTGTGTAAGATTCTTTCTGAGATATATATGCAAATGGCAAATTGCTGGATTGACGACATTCATATAGTAAATTGGACCAAGGGCTACCACTTTGTTCTCCGGCATGGCTGCCCCAGCTGGAGCAGCCATAGTTACCACCCTTCATACTGCACATCACAACCACAAGCCCCATCCCTTTCTCTTCACAAGGATGTTCATGAAATCGCATTGACCATCTGTGTTAAATGTAAAGATCTATTGGTTTGTCGCCATTTCCTATACACTGGGATGTATGGTAAGATAGGGCATAAATTTACTTGCTGATTCTCTTCCCTAATATGTTATTGTAAGAATAACTGAGCACTTTTTTTGTACTGATTCTTCCAATGTTGTTATCAGTTAATCATCTGACTTATTTTAGAGATTTATCTATTTTTCCCCCTGTTACATTTCAGGTTAAATCCTTTTTGAGCAGGTTAGAAATTCTCCTATAAAACACAGCTTTCCTCTTCTCATGGGCTACACTTCAACCCTTGCCAAGGCTCAGATGTTCTCGCATGAAAAATCATAGCCTAAAACACTTCAGACCATTTCTGTGGCCAATGGTTCACTTCCCCAATGCCTTTTCCTCTTCCAAATGCTCCAAATGCTTCAATTTGTAGCCTGGACTTCAAAGTCACCAGCAATACATTCCAGATTTCTTTGGCTGCTGTGTTGTTAATTCCCAAAGAGATCAGCAAAACAGCCAGTAGTTAGTGGGTTTGGGGAGAGAGTCAATGGCTGCTACTTTTTCAAAAGATTCAATCACCCCTTCCTCTGAGTCACTTTCCCTACACAGTAACTTCTTGACATTGGCTTCAATTCCATACGGTCTCTTGGGATATTTTTCCTCCTGAATTCTCTCCTGGATTATTTTCTGCAGCCTGTTAAAACTGGTATGATATTTCCCCATTACTTAACTCAGGAGTCCACTCAGTTAACTGTCCACTTAACTCAGGAGTACAAAAATGCTTGTTCTATAACTTTGCATCAGTCTTGTGCCAGATTTTCTGCCATCATCCAAATTCCTATTTGTGATGCCCTTTCCCCAAAAAGTTTGCTGAAAGATAAACTCACAATTGAGGCAGATTAATAAGAGAAAGGTTTATTTACCATGTGCATTGGGAGAATCACAGAGTGATTACTCAGCATCCTGATGGGATCCCGATATTTTTATCCATGCCTTTTAGAGGAGAAGAGGGGAGATGAGGAATATAGGTAATTCTGTTAAGGGGCAATAAACAGTTGCTAGGGGGGATGAGGTGATACTTGGGAGAATGAATGGATGCGGGAAACAAATTAACTTTTTTAGTCACAAAAATGAGAGGTGAAAAGTGTGGACCCTGTCTCTGAAACAGGGTCCGCACTTTTCACCCTCATTTTAAGAATCATTTGATTCATCAGCTTGGAATTGAAAATGGTTTTGGCAGACAAATCTATGTTGAGGCCCAGCTAACTGGTTATTTCCAAGAATTAGGACTAGAATCTTTAAAATAAACATTATTTTAAGAATTATTTCACCATCATTTCACCATTATTTTAAGAACTATAGCACTTTTCACCATTATCTTAAGAATCATTTGTTGGAGTTGATTTTTGTGAGAGATGAGAAGTGCGCATTTTTGTGAGGGGTGAAAAGTGCGGATCCTGTTTCAGGGACCATCATTTTAAGAATCATTTGATTCATCAGCTCGGAATCGAAAATGGTTTTGGTGGACAAATCTATGTTGAGGCCCAGCTAACTGCATATTTCCAAGAAGCGGGTAGCAGAACTTTTGAAATAACCATTATTTTAAGAATTATTTCACCATTATTTCACCACTTTTTACAGGACTGTAGCACTTTCCACCATTATTTTAAGATGATTTGTTTCATCAGCATAGAGCCCAGAATGGTTTTGGCAGATAAATCTATGTTGAGGGCCAGCTAACTGAGAGACAGGTATTGTGTTTAAAATTATTTGGGCCAGGTCTGGTTGCATTCTTGATTTTCTTTCCTTTAATTTAGTGAGATAACAGGGAGGAGAAAGGAAGTCAATTGTTCTTTTCCAAGAGCCTATTATTATCTAAGGGCCTTAATTCAAAATACCAAGGAGTCATATTTTGGGGTGAAATTTGCAGAGCTCCTTCAACTGTATTTATTGATACCATAAGTTTATGTTGTCTGTTTACAAGATGAATCATTGGTCTGAAACAGTGGGCAACCACAGCTGCAGACTTCAATCTATGGCACATATCATGCAATTCAACTTTTTCTTATAATGCCATGGCTTTCCTCTGCTTCTTGGAAGCACTTCCAGCATCACTAGTGGTAATTCATATGGGTCCCACAGTGTTATTCAAGGTTTACAGTATTGTACTGAACATGTTGAAAAATGTGTAAGAACCAAGAGAGATCATTTTTACTGAGATACACAATTTACTGGAAAGATGAACTGCTCACTCAGAGATGATTAACGTCAGACGGCATTTTAAGCAGATACTCATGTAAATGAAAATAAAAAATCTTGGGACCCCCCAAACTTGTCATGCCAAAGGGAAAGTTAAGCCTGGAGACTGGGTCACAGACATACTGCCATCTTTTTCCCAGATAGTTATTATTTCACAACCTTGTGTCAAAGCATTGCACATTAGCCAGACCCCCACAGAAAGGCAAAAGGCCTCGGGCATCTCCAGAAGATTGCTCTCACAAATTGCTCTTTGCTGGCCTGGAAACCTCTCAAGATATATATCCTCCCATAAAATGAGGATGAAATCACTCATTCTTCCACCTACTCCCTGCCCCCTGCCCCCTTCCTACATGCCTTCCCGTCTTTAAGGAAACGTATAAATACGAAACCTCCTGAAAATCTCTTCAGAGAACACGGGCCACAGGGCATCTGTGACTTGTGTTTTTCCTGGGCTCCCCTCAAGCTCTGGCTCAACAAACCTGGATTGATTGAGACTCCTGCATTAGTCACTCATTTCAGTAACACTTGTAACACTTGAGCTCACTGCAATAACAACAGGAGGTGGCTACAGAATTATTATAGTAATATAGTATGTACTACAGTTAATTTTATGAAGCTATGATTTAATACTGTGTCTTTACATTTGTTTACATTTCTCTGGACTGAGAATGGTGCCTTGTGTGGTCTGTAAGTGTGTACTTAAGTTTTCATAAATTTTTAATTTTTATAACAGATTTGTATATATTTTATGGTAGTAAATGATAAAATAGACTAGTATCTACATATAGTTTATGCATTCATAACATACCTAAAGTTTTCTTAATTTTTTTTATATTTCTAGGCTACACAGTTCATCTATGAGTTTTTTCAAATTGTTGCAAATCTTCAAAAATTTTTCGATACATTTATTGAAAAAAAAAATCTGCATGTAAGTAAACCTGTGCAGTTCAAACCTCTGTTGTTCAAAGATCAACCGTACTTTACACACCACCCTGCTGCACGCGCATGTGTAGAAGCCTTCTTTTCTATGATGCCAGCTGGTAGAAAGACCTTTCTCAAGGAATGGATGGGACAACTTTTCGCCCATTTGCAAGGTGAGACCTTAAAGAGTACACATCTATTTAAATCCCCTTTGGTGAAAAAAATCACGTTTCTAAAATATGGTTATTTGCACAACAACAAAAGCCCTATCTAAGCTGTAGGCAGAGTATATTGAACCCAGAACAGGACCTATATGGATATCCGGTCTAGGTGACAAAAAGCTTCAAAGACAGGATCTGGTTCAGGTCCCTAGGGAATGCTATTTAGCAGACTTTTGTAGTATGATCATAGTGTTTACTATTCTATAAGGAAGCAGTAAAACTTCATCTCTGTTAAAAGTATGAAGACACTTTTAGATTTTTTCATAATCTTACCCAAATATTTTTCATTATTTCTTTTTACTGTGCTTGTCATTTTCTATTTGATAAATACTTCAAGTACTTTTGTTTATATTGTCATGCACAATTACGCAAAATAAATTGTAAGCATTGAAAGAAGCATTTACAGGGTTTTTTTTTAATTCACTTTTTACAAAGTTTCATTCTTTCCCTTATTAGAAAAGTTTAAAAAGGCTTTGAAATGGGCAAAGAGATTACTTGGTATCCCTATTGGTTTTCTCTTACTGCCACAGTGAACTACTGCTATAGGGGTGGAAAGGTGTGATACCCTTTCTCATCCATCATAAGGGTCACAGCTGACATTCCTATAACAAAAGACAGGTTAATGAGAAAAGCATAACATTTAATCAATGTTTTAGGTGACTTGGGAGCCTTTAGAAATGAAAACCCAAAGACCCAGGGGAAATTATCTATTTTTATGGTTAAGTTTGATAAAGAATGGACAGCCGTATAGAAATGTTACTGGACAAAGGGTATGACTTAATGGTAATAAACTGAGGGGTAAACCCAGCAAGGCCTGTCTGTTCAGATTCTTCTTGGCCTCTCTGTGTAGCATTCCTTTCACCTAGTTATGGGGCAGGAACCCTCTGGGGTGAGGATCTTATGAAACACTTTCAGGCAAGGTATGGCAGAGAATATCTTTATGATCAGCTCTCACACAGGAGAGCAAGGGAAGATCCGAGTGACTTTGCTTCTAAGGCCCATCCAGCTCAAAGTACTTAGGGGTACTGTTTTCTGAGCCCTGATACCACAAACCTGGCAGATTGAAACAATACAAATTTATTTACACTTCTGGAGGTCAGAAGTCTGAAAGGGGCTCACTAAGCTAAAATCAAGGTGTTAGAAGAGCTGCATTTCTTCTGGAGTCTGTAAGGGAAAATCCATTTTCCTGTCTTTTCCATCTTCTAGAGGCTACTTCTTTGCATTCCTTGGCTTGTGGCCTCTTCCTCCATCATCAAAGACAGCAATGTGATATCTTCAAATCTCTCTCTGACTGTGACCTTCCCCTCTGCCTCCCTTTTCCACTTTAAAGGACCTTTGTGGTTACATTGAGTCCACCTGGATAATCCAGGATAATTTCCTTATCTTAAAGTCAGCTGATTAGTAAACTTAAACTTAATTCAATTTGCAACCTTAATTCCCCTTCTCCACATGTAAACTAAAAATAAAATCCTAAATTCCCCATTGACTATATGAACCGACTCCCTCTTGGCCAACGGGATTTGAGAAAAACCTTAAAACTGAGTTCTTGGCCACAACAGGAAGGGAGGTTGAACACATCTCATTATCCCCCCTCCCTTTTAGAGTTTAGACACAATAACTGACCAGCATTAATGTTAAAATAGAGATCATAAGACTGACAAAACAGACTCTTTGTGGCAATAAGATATCAAATTATAAACAAGACCTAAGGACAAGCAAGGCAAGGGTTAAGTGACACCTTACAATCCACAAAATCTAGTTAGTAGATCTTTTCTATGCTGGCTTGGTGTCACATGACAGATAGCAGACACCCTTATCCTAACTTAAGCATTCCTTCCTACTGACTCCAAAATTTTTAACAAAGTCTAATACTCTCAACCAGTTGCCAACTAAAGAATCTCAAAACCCACCTATGACTTGTAAGCCCCCCACTTTGAGATGCCCTGCCTTTTCGGACAGAACCAATGTATACCTTCCATGTATTGATTTATGATTTACCAGCAATTCCTGTCTCCCTAAAATGTATACGGCCAAACTGTAAACTGACAGCCCTGGGCACTTTCTCGGGACTCCTGAGACTGTGTTTCCCCAGCCTGCAGTCACTCATATTTGGCTTAGGATAAACCTCTTTCAATTACTTTACAGAGTTGTTGGTTTGTTTTTTTTTTTTTCCTATTAACATACATAACATATTCACAGGTTTTTAGAATTACATCATGGACATTTTGGGGTTGGGAGGATTGGAGGACATTATTCTGCTTACCACAGTGTCCTCTCACTGACATGCTCTTTGTTACCTAGTGGACACTCTGGGAGTTATCTGATTCTATAGAGATATTCTTATTTCTTTGAGAAGGCTGTTGTAGAGAAGGAAACTTGTCTTTTCCTTGTACCAGTCTTAGGCTCATTTTCCAGGGCCCCTGTATCAAAAGACAGATTAATAAGAGAAAATCATTCAAAGTTATTTATATATTCCATATACCAAGGTGCCATATTTGGGGGTAGTGTGTCTTGAATTCCATCACTGTTTTATAACTGTGTTAGTTAGAGAAACTGAGAGGAATGCAAATATTTCTCCTCTATAGAAATACAAGTGCATTTTGTCTAATAGATATATAATTGATTTCTGCTCTGTAGAAAAGATGATTCCAAACATTACATTTTATTGTCCTATAGATATCAAACAGTTCTGCGTCAATTAGCAAATTCATTTCCACATTGCTAATGGCCTGTACATGTGCCTATTCTTCAGATTCTTTTTGAATCAGTTTTAACATCCTACTGATTTTTTCATTAATTAATGTATTAAATAAAACCTTTGGCATGTGTTCATTTTATATTTGCACAAGAACGACGACTTTACCTTTTAAAAGTTAAATTTTAACACCCTTGAAATCACCCAATATCCAAGAACTATCTGCTTAGAAAGTATATCAGAACCTGATACTCTCTAAAATAGTATTTCCCAAAGTACACTCCATTTAACACTAATTCTGTGGGTGTTAATAAATGTTCCCTGGAAGAAGGGTTTCATTTTTAAATAATTGGGGGGAACTATTTTTTATTTATAGAACCTCTTACGGCACTAGTATTTCATGTAAAATATTTTAGAAAATTTTATTTTAGATTCTTGTATCATTATTGTAAACTAATAACAAACCAGTAGCCAAAACCCTCATAAAATTATAGTGCTTGTGTCAAAAAGAAAATTCATTCCCTCATTTCCTTTGCTTCAATTTATTTAACTTCAAATGCTCTTGGCTGTTTGGCTGTCTTTAACTGAAATCTGCTGGCAAGCAGTAGGGTTGTGGGCATGCAGGTATATCTCAGCACTAAGGCTATCTCTGATTTTTGCTTGATTTGATTTTTTTTAGATATTCAAGAGATTGAGACATCCTTTCAAATGCCAAATTATTGATTTATAATGGATCATCAGTGACCCAAAAGCTCTTATTCGTTATTCCAGTTCCACCTTCCTGCTAATGAAAGGCCTGGTAGCTGGTAGTCAGGTGACTACGAAGCAGAGTAAAGTGAGGCACATACTCTTTCAGATCAGGTAGGTAATAATAACAAAGTTTGGTAATAATCACTAACAGTATGAGATGTTTGCTATTTGCCAGGCCCTAGGCTGAACACTGTGAATAACCTCATTTAATGTCTATACTAGCAATATCCCCATCTTACTAAAGAAGAAACCAAACCTTGGAGCCAGGAAGTCATTTGTTTGAAGTCACATGGCACAGGCTGAGCTGTGATTGAGGCCCACACAGTATTAAGCACTACAATACGCAGGCCCACAATCCCATAGCTGATTGGGGCCAGTGGTAGTTCAGATTTCAGAATCTTTAAGATTTTAGAGATGTAAACAGTTCATATACTACATATTAAAACACCTCTATATATAGCACCTCTTGTATTCTCCTGGATAGAGCTGGAACCCATTCTACTAAGTGAAGTATCCCAAGAATGGAAAAATAAGCACCACATGTACACACCAGCAAGTTGGTTTCACTGATCAACACCTAAGGGCACATATAGGAATAACATTTATTGGGCGTTGGTCAGGTGGGAACGGGGAGGAGGGGATGGGTATATACATACAGAATGAGTGCGATGCGCACCATCTTGGGGATGGACACGCTTGAAGCTCTGACTTGGGGGGGCAGGGGCAACATACGTAACCTAAACATCTGTACCCCCATAATATGCTGAAATAAAAAAAAAAGGGAAAAAAAAAACACCCCTAGTGGAAATTGGGGCAGCATCTCATGTTCAAACACATCAATCTATCTGTCACAAAAGATAAAAATATTCGCACTAAGATAAATAAAGGCTATAAATCACCTCATGTCAATTTCGGTGAAGATTTGTGGCAAGTCTCAAAAGAGCTTCCATTTTCAGAATTTTTCAGGTTTTGGAACCGCTCATAAAGGATTCTGGACGTGCACTTCCTTTCAAGTACCCAGCTCTGTTCACTAAATTTAGTATTTCCCTCTTTCCTGGATAGTGCTGACAAAATACTGCTGATTCTTCACTCTTGTGTTATAGATTTCATGAGCCACCAGCCCTTTCACTCCAAGTTCTTTTTTCAGCCAGGGTAAAATACATTTGGCCTCTAGGGGGAGCTCCAGGCCTCTGGTTTCGCTCCCCTTCTCTCCACTCCCCATCCCCCCCACCCCAATCCACACCCACAAAACCAAGGCTCCAACCCCAAAGAGGAGTTGTACATCTCTCCAAGTCAAAAAGGACTTTTATTGAGCCGCCATACAAAGGCTGTGGTCTCTTCTCCCAGCATTTTCTTTCCTGGGAGTCTTTCTTCCCCCAACATGTGGTAGAATAGATGACCAGGAGCTGCTCCGGGCTGTGGCTCGTCCCACTCTGAGAGAAACTGGGGTGGGCAGTTTAGATAGAACAGTGTCCATAGCCCTTAAGAAGATGCAGGCCGACCCTCCATTTTCCTTGGCAGGCTTTTGTACCTCCCTTCTTTGCCATCGGCATGGATACAATGAAGTCAGAAGCCTTCGTTTGAGCCCAAAGGGAAAACAGTAAAAAACAGGCCTTCTTTAAAGGCAGCAGAGAAAGCCCTCTACGTCCTCAGCCTGTCACACAGGGTACCCCATTGGAACTTGGGGTAAAAATTTGCAGAAGCAAGTGTGCATTTTCCAGTCTTGTCCTCAATGCCTGTTACTCCATGTGAGAGAGGTGGCTGTAGCAAGACTGTCTCTTAGGTCCCTGGACGAACACTGTTCCATTCCCTTTTAAAAGCAATTTATAAATGTAATTGTTTAGGTATGGGCTTTCTTAGTTTTGGTCACATTTCAAACCTGCTTCTTCCCATTTACACCTTGAATTTGGGTGCTTTTATACTTTCTCAGGCTCACATTTATGGGAATTCTTTTGGTTGTTTCTGAACACAGCTTGTTGTATCTGTTTATGTGTTGTTTCACCAATTTAGCTTTCAGAGGATAACTGTGCACCCAGGGCTGGTATTCAAAACTGAACAACCGAAATGGCACAGGCACCAACCAATCAGAACAGATGCTGGCTACAAACCAGTACAGCTGTGCTGGTGCCTACTGGTGGAGCCTCAGCCTGGCTGGTTGTATCTGCGCAAAAATCTAGTCCATGATTCTGTTCTTGCTTTTATTCCTACTCCATACTTGGCCCACTTGTGAAATGTGTCTTCATGTAACATTGAGAAAGAGCAATCAGAGAAAATTTCTATTGCAGTAAAAACTTCATAATGCATGCTGCAGTGGGAAGAAACAGAAAAGCCATTGCTGATGCTGATCATTCTCACTACCTACTTACGTGCGGTATGAAAAGAACTGTTCTCTGGTAGAAGCTGATATCTCTAGCTGAAGGGCAGGATGTGGCCTCTAAGAATCTGCTCTCACTTCTAAAAGGACAGGTCCTAAGAGATTGTATAAAGCCTTCAGCTCACAAAGAATTGCTGCTGACACCATTCAGATTGTTCACTCTAGAAAGCACCAAAAATATGTTTCCTAAACCTGCTGACTATAACCTTCCGCTATAGCAACATAGACTACCAGGAGCCAAAAATATACGTTTCATTGAAACAGCTTTCGGTTTTCTGAAGCGTTAACTACTGAACTGCTCATTGTACATGACCCAGAGTGTCTAACTCAGGGGTATTTTCTGCACACATTAGTCGATGCCACCTCCTGACAAAATACGACACTCCACTTGCAGCTCTGTTAGACATTCTAACTACCACTCCTCCCTCCCCCCACCCCCGCCCCCGAAAAAGAAGAGAACTAAGATATGGGAGTTGTTACAAAGACTTGTGAGTAATAGCAAAGGAAAAGCATTAGAAGAGAGGCCTCTGGCCAGAAAGGTGCAGCCAAAAGCTCCCACCAGAGAAATTCTGCTGGCTCATAATACTCAGGCACTGAGTCAGCTTCCAATTCAAAAGCACAAAATATTAACATTAAAAGGAACATTGATATAACCTCTCTAAAGAGGAGAAAACAAAATCTTTCAACTTCATTGCAGTATCAGTTAAAACGTGTAGAGGAGTTTTCTGATGGATATACATAAAACATACTTTAGATAAATTGGTTTTATGGCCTCCTTGGTTGGAGCATTTCTGTTGCATATACATGGAATGACCACTATTGGACAAAATTTCCCTTCTATATTTCTCTAGAGAACCTGATACAAAAGAACCTTTTCTCCTCTCCCATTCTCCCTTTCCTTCAGGCACTCATTTTGGGCTCTTAACTGTAAATTCAAGGACAGCTCTGTACAGAATTTTGAAAATTCCAACCAATTTGCAGATTTCCTAACACAGCACTATTAAAAGTGTGTTCACAGGCCACTGCCAAATGTTTTTTTTTTTTCCAGTCCATAATGAGACTTATATAGAAATTTAGAATTGCATTTAGAAATTTTTTCAGCAGTTTGTCATAATAATTTTAAATCCCTTGAAGCTAATCATGAAAAGAGAGGCTTGTATGTTGTGCATTCGTCCATGAGGAACTGGAAATTTAAAAGAAGTAGCTGGTTTTTTACCCCACATAGTTTCAGAAGCACTGTCCTGACTTGTGGTCTTTCTAATTGCCAGTGCCTTGCTCTTGATCCATAATTATGTGATGATTGAGTCTGACCTTCTGATTAGCAGTGCCCAGAGTACAAAATTGGGCACAATATCTAATAAAAATAATCCATCACCTATTGCCAGTATAATGTTGTTTGCTTTTTATCTTGAGAAGCACTATCACATATTAGCTCATTTTAATTTTTACAATCGCATGAGATAGGAAAGATATTATCTACATTTTATATGAGACTCAGCTGAGCTCAGAGACAGTGTCCTCTGCCTGAGATCTCACAGCTGAGCTGACAAGCTGGCGAGGACTAGGAGAGAGTTGAAATGCTATTTACTGGGTGAGTGACCATGAAGAAATGAGTTAATCTTTCTGAGGTTTATTTTCCTTATCTGAAGCAAGCAGATAATAATACTTACCTTGCAGGTTAAAGATTTGATGAAAAGAATAAATGAGAAAATATGGTAAACACTCAAAAAATTAAGTGTTATTTGTCCTTGTTAAGACATGTTCCCTAGTACCACAGGTAAAACAATGGTATCTCACAAAAAAGTAGAATAGTTTTCCCAGGGTCTGGCACAAAAAAAGGAATTGTCAATAAGTACTCATAGAATGAATGACTAGGTAAATGAATGAGCACAGATTTTTCTCTCTGGACTGAGTTTCTTTCTAATACACACAGAGCTTAACCAAGAGGGATGTAGTCTTGCCAATTCTGTTCTCTATTATTATATTACTTAGGATTTCATGGGCTGTGTCTAACTATATATAGAATTCTGAATACTCAACTCAAAGATTTTTCACACTCAGTTTCACACTTTTTTCCTCAAAGTTTTATACAGAACTTCCTTGTTTAAAACTAAATATGCATATTGGGTATATCTATAGATATATATTTGGATGACAGAAACAATGTGATCTGGTTCCTGACTCAGTCAGCCTCCCCCTGGCCCCACAATAGCCCCCGAAACACTTCCTCAAACCCCTAGGGCTTCATGGAGCACAGTCTGAAAACCACTCTCTTTTTCTATTAGGGACAGTATGAAAAATTGACAGAAGAAATAGATCTATCCAAAGTGACCAGAACTGACAAGAATTTAGTAAGTTAGAAAAAATAAAGGCCAGCATACAGACTTTTAGGAGTATAGCTATCTCTCCTGAAAATCTCCCAGAAGAGATGGTCAGGAATAAATTATTATATTTATCTTTGAAAATCCAACCTGTAGTGATTTATCCATAAACTTCTGTGGTTCCACCCAATTATGCTTTTTACTTGTTTCAGAGAAATGCAGGATGTCCTGTAGGGTACTGTGGTTTTAGTTGTTTGGTTGATGTTGTGGTCATCCAGGGCCAGCTTTCCTCAAGTTCAAAGACAGGAAAACACAAGAAACCAAAGAAGTTACAACCTCCCGATGATCTATGGACCCCGACTTAGAAGAGTCAGTAGCTGAAAACACTGATCTAATCAGTCAGAGGAAGTAGAACAGGACCTCTTTAGCTAAAATACTTGAAAGAACATGCTATGGCCTCAGGTCAAGTGCTGGGCCAGACCTTGGAGCCCCCAGAGAATTTGCCTGGGTACAGCAGTTAGTACTAGTACTGCATGGCAAGCTTGGGCAAACAAGGGCTCCGAAAAGGCAAAGAACCTAAAGGCCCGTCCGCAATCCAAAGTGGGTGCATACACCTCTTGGGTGAACTGTGAAGATGGGGAGCTTAGTTTAGCTTTGTTGAGTTCATGGAGAAGGTGGGATATGCAATTCATTTATGAAAGTGCCAAAAGATTGAAAGAATCACAGCCTTTTATCCTGACCGTCCTGGTACTGTTCCGTCACGCATGTGGCAGGTGGACTCCCCTCTGTGCTGACAACCTTAGTGTGGTTTGAGTTAGCAAATGCTACTCCAAGAAATTGTTATTCCATTCGTCCTCCCCCATGGATTTCTTCCTCGCTCTCTCTCTCATCAGTTTCAAAAGCTCTAATGTATAAGTTGAAGAATTTTTATCTCACTGTAAACACATATTTTTGAGTCCTGGAGATAATGGAGGAAGTGGGTAGAAGGGCAGGAAATACTTTAAAGAATCTGAAAGGACATCTCTTCCATCAGAGGTAGGTATTATGTTTGATTTCACTTTTCCACTGCTCCAAATGATCTTTTCTCCTCAAATCATGTAGAGTTGTACATTTCAGAGCAAAGCTGTACAAAAGGGTTGATGTGATAGTGACAGATAATACAGAGTTCATGATTGCCACATCATTTTCATCTAGAATGATCTCAGTGCAATTTGCAAGATCTGTATCACCTTTTAGCCATGGGTTACAAATTAAACAATATGCTTTTGTGATAGCAGTTTAGAAACAGATCAGATAACTTCCATATTTCACAAAACAACTTTGAAAGACTATGTTTGAATATCAACTCCTATATTTGCTAGGAACCTAGCAAATGTGTCCTTAATTTGAAGCCATAGGATATTTCATTCAGATGATAATGAAATATCATCTGCTGGGAGCGGCTAGGGACTATTCCTTTTTTCCATTTTACATACAGGTGAAATTTAAGCTCAGAAAATTAGAGGGTTTTGGAAATTCTGCGACTAGACTCCAGTTTTCCAGGTTACTGACCCTTGATTTATCCGTTAAATCAATTCAAATGGAATTCTTTGCAAAGGTAAGATCTTTCACAGTTTTCATAGCACTAAATTTTCCATGCCCACAGAGAGAATCAAAACACAGGTAAAAACTTGACATAGTCTAGCACTAAGAAAATTAAGCCACTTTTCAGTATTTGGGAATTTCTAAACCAAGTCTGTACTGTTCACAAATTTGCTGCCACTCACAATATTAAGTTTTAAGGGAAAGAGCTTCTTAAATATTAGCTATCCTTTTGGATTATTCTCTTTTCAATTAGAAGAGCTAAGAACTGAATATGGACTTAATAAAGACTCTAGATGCTACTAACCCTAGAGTTGGGAGTGCCAGTCTTCAAATTATTTGATTGGAACTGGGAGGAAGTGTTGAAATGCATGGTAGAACACCTTGCATGCAAACAAAGTGTCCGTTGGGCAGTTGGTAACCTAAGAGGAAGCACACTCTGGTCGAGCAAAGAGGAAATTGGTGGAGATGTTGTGAGATTTATTTTCTTTCTCTCAGCTCAGGGGAAAGAATCCAGGAAGAGAAGCAGCAAGCTGAAATTTCCTCCACGAGAGCAAAACAACCTATCTTGCAAATTGTACTGCAAACTCTTGATTACTATCATATAAAAGGATTTATGTACTTTGATGAAAGCCTAGGATTGGCTTGGAATCAAAGGGAGGTGAAAACTTTAGGATTCCAGTCAACCCTTATGCCCCCCACCTTTGATACCACAAAAATGGAACACAGCCTCTAAAACCAAGTAGGTGCATTTTGTCAAAACAAACTCATTGTGAACTGTTATGGGTATGAAACCCCAAAATTATGACTTCATAATGACTTTACATGGTCATTATGAAAAATATGATCATTTTACCATGTAGGCCAAAACTGTTAGATTTCAGTTTATAATTAAAACATTGCGATCAGTCTTTTCATAAGAGACTCAATATTCTTCCTATTGAAGGCTTTAAGAGTATTCAGGTATAACCATTGTCTGTGTCATGTTACCTCGGTGGTTTAGGGTCCTGAATTAAGTAGGGCAAGGTCAAAAGTTTGATCTCAGAAGATCAGCTGACCTTTCTCACTTCCCTGTCACTGCCAGGATAAATAAGAGCTGCCTGTCCCTATGTGTAGCTTTTGCCTCCTTCTTACACATGCTAACTACTATGGTTAATAGTATTATAATCAGTACCTACAATGCTACCTAAAGGATTTGCTTATAGATTCATTCCACAAATATTTATTGAGGAATATGCTAGGCATCATCCCACTTCATCTTCAACTAGACAACTTCTCAAACTTCTGTAAAGTCTAAGAAAATATCGTTTCTTCTGGGCGGTCTTCCCTAACTTTCTTCCCGTACATTCACTGGCAAATTAGTTTCCCCCTTCTACACTGTAACTTCTCTTCTGCAGGGCTATTGTAATTGTAACAAAATAATCAGCTGTTATTCATTTAACATCCCTTTCTCCCACAATACTGTGTGAGAGCTTGAGCCAGGGCCCTTCTATCTTATTTATGTTACATCTCCACTTTACATACATTACAAAGTGTCAGGCATATAAAATATTTTGGGGGTTAGCTGAATGAATGAAAGGTTGTGGTATAAAGACCAAAGGTTCTATAGGAATTCTGCCAGGACCAGAGGCCATGAAAGTGGGCCAGGAGCTGCTGCTCTAAATCCTGGTGCATATGTCAGTGGGGCAAAGGGGTGAGAAAAGAGCATGCAGGATAAGGAGCCATGTGGCACAAAACTCAATGTGGAACCTTGGGGAAGAGGCTAAAGAATATGCCGGTGACCTAATTTGCACAATAGATAAATTTATGAAAGTTCACTTGTCTTGGAAATTGATCCATTTTCCTGTTGATATACACTATAAATTCCAAGATGTGAATGCATACAAAAAAAAAATGACCTAAAATTCACGTTTAAAAATCGTATTTAAGAATGCGTAAAGATTTTCAAATAAAAATATCCAAAAATAACTATATCACAGTCATAATCTCTTACAATAAGTCAAATACTTTACCAAATGTTCAGCAACATAGAGAACTTAGAAACTTCCTGGAATCGGAAGATATGGAAGAGAAGAAATCTCTTATTTCTGGAGAAACACTTAGGGCATTTTTTTTTAAAAGAAATTCATTAAAAAGCAGTTTTGAGCAAGTATTTTCTTATGATATCCTTTACTTTCTCGTTTCTTTCCAAACCAGATGAAAAGTACCAACTGAGAAGTCTGAAGTCTGCTGCTTAGAATTTTCCTACATTCGCAATGCAGAGATGCAGTTTCTTTATGAGCTCTGCCCTCCCTGCCATTATTAGTCTTAGTATTCTCCAGGCTTCATGGATTTAAGCCACGTCAGAGCTGGCAGAGCCTTAGCGATTACCTATTCCATCTTTACCACTTTGCAGGTGAGGAAGACAGAGGGATAGAGAGAATTGCCTGTGCTGGTAGTTGGTGGCAACTAGAACCCAGGCCTCTGGACTGACTCCCTGTCTCTCTGGTGTCCTTTCCCTGGACCACATAGGCTCCCAGGACGAACTGAGTTTGTATGTGTTTTGGGAAAGGTGAGTGAGGCAATGCCCAGGATTTGGGACTGACCAGTTACTTATGTGATTATGGCCACCTTTAGGCCAAAGGGACCCTGACTTCCACCCATTGTAAAGAGCCAAAGGACATATAATGTTTTAGCACAGAAATGAGAACGCTTGAAATGCTTCCAGCTGTCTGCAAAAGAGCTTCTGACATCTTGAAGGAACTCAGATCTGGAATCACTGTCTGAAAAAATAAGAAAATAAAAACAATTTTTTAAAAAGTGGCAGGAAATGGATTTGGAATATTAATTCATTATTTATTGAATTTACAGAATTAGTTCACATCAAATCAACATTTGGAGGGCATATTTTCCGCCGACCTTAGGGTGCATTTCAAGAATATCAGCAGTGACAGACAAAAGTAATATCAGACAAAAAAAGGTCTAAGACCTCCCCAGACCTCCTCACCTGTACACCACACCCATTAAATTAAAAAAAGAAGATGATGAAACATAGAAGCCAGAGTTGGAAAAGAGACAGCCAGGGACATTTTACCACTTCGACGACATGATGGAACTCTTATAAGACATGCAAATGAGTGTAGGCACACCAAACATGACCTAATGGAGCTGACTATACATGAAACCACCTAAGTAAAGGTAACATATAATGAATGGCAAAGTACCGAACTAGGCTCTTCTGTGCTAATAGACTGCAGAAAGCTGACTTGCATCCCCCTGTGAAGTAAAAAGAGACTGGAGACTGGGCCGTGTGCCTGGCCAGCTCACCCCTGGAGCTCAGCACATCTGGGCTCTGGCTTTACAAAGAAAAGCAAGGAACAATGTATTCCTCATAGTCTCTTGGCCCCAAAGATTCTCAAACCAATTCCCAATCTGTCAGGGTGTTAATCTGTTTTGAACATTTGGTCCTTCTTTCCAGAAAGTCTTCCCAGAGTAACCCAACCCTTCCTTCAGACTGCCAGCACAGCCTGACTTCTGTGCTCCTCTCAGCTGGAATTCTCCTGCACACACATCTGGCCGGCTGGCTTGTTTCCCTAGTAATTTAAAAGCTGCTTGAGAAAAACCTGACTTTTGATATGTATACTTGTCAGTGTTCTGCAGTGCTCTGTCCTGTGAGTGTTCATAAAAAGATGTGGCTTCATACACGATACCTGTGAGGAAAGCTGGTATCCACAGGACAGGGAGTTATTCTGCTCTCTCTAAACTTTCTCAAAACTATGGCTATAATACCAACTGGGAGGTAGTTAGGCTTGTGGGGAACAAAACTTAAAAAAGAAGATTCTTTATCATTTAAAGTGTCCTAAGAAACTAATTTACATGATCTATTTTCAATCTCTCATATGATTGAAACCCATATAAAATGAGGCCCGGTTATTCTTGCCTTGAAGCCAGGTGTAGTCAAGTGTAATAGTTAAACGGCGTCACTCTGACTCAGAAAACTTTCACGAATTTACTAGATCTTTGTTGTTATTTCCTTAGAACTTTCTAAAAATCCTCTTTAGACATCCTTTCTTTTCTCCAAGTTTCACGTTGCCAGTGGCACCTCCCCTCCAATTCTGGAGAATAATAGGTCCTCCGTCTAGTTATATACATGTACACTGAAGAACAGGTTGAAGTACAAAAGAGGTTCTATGTACATTATTTCATTGTTTAGCTCAAAGAACATTTATTGCGCACCAGCTGTGTCCCACCCACTGTTTTAAGCTTCATGAGTACAAAAATAAATAAGACATAAGACACAATCCCTGCCTACTGATGAAATAACAGGGCAGGCAACACTGTGTCTCCATTTTGCAGGAAAGAATCTACATTCTGAGATGAAGGGAGACTCTATGGCTGATAGTAGTGACTTCTGAACTAGACCCAGGACCATCTAATTTTTGGATCATTACTCTCTAGTTGCATATCTAAGGGTTTGTTTTTCACAGATTAAAAAATGTGACCCATTTGGCAAAGGAAAGAAAAGCACTACCCAAATTTGATTAGAATTCCTTAATTGATATAAAAATATTAGTTATAGCCAACTGGAATTTGAAATGGTTTCTGTATGACGTGTGAGACAAAGTAGCAAAGGTAAGAAGCCATGTTTGCTCATTTCTGTTTGCCAGTTTCACAAAGTCCCTGACTCTGTGAGGAAAGATGCTTTGAAAACAAAACAGGACAGAGCACACACCACACCCCCTACATCTCTTGCCTAAGTCACTTCGTTCCTTAAGAGATAAATGACCCCAGTCTTCACCTTTTCCTGCACATAAGATGCACATAAGATAGTGTCTGACAGGGTTAGTGATTATGCTTCTGTAATCTATGAGCAGATGTACTCTTACACCCAAACCTTGATGGGATACTGCTTTAACATCACTTCCGAGCAAGTTTGATGTGATTTTGCATGTACTGAACCCCCACCACCTGTATAAAAGCAGTGGGCTGAAACATCGTGCTGGAGCAGTCTGAAAGAACTGCTCCCAGGCCATAGACATCAGTCTATAGTCGTCAGTAAGACTTCTGAGTAAAACTACCTTTAATTCTTTAAAAGCTGTTCTTTTTCTTTAGTCAACATCTTTAGATGTTTAGACATCTTTACTCAAATGAGCCTCTATAGCAGTGCTGTGGAATAGAACTTCCTGCAAAAATGGAAATGTTCTGTGCTGTCCAATACAGTAGTCACTAGCCACATGCAACTATGGAGTCCATGCAAAGTAGCTGGTGGAACTGAGAAACTGAATTATTTTATTTTATTTTAATGAATTTAAATTTGAATATTTACATGTGACTGGCAGCTGCCGTATTGCACAGCACAGCTGTAGAATGTGCAGATTATGACAACATTGGGGACGACCAGGGATAACATTTTACTGGAGGCGAATCTTTCCCTTAACAGATAGAAGGGATATTAAACAGTTATTTAACCTGTTTTAATATTTTGTGGCGGTGCAGGTAAAAGCGCAGTAGGAAGAGAAACAGACAGACAAAGGTGCTGATAAGCAGAGCCTAAAAGCACGCAGCCTTTCACAAAATAACTAAGTGGCAGTGACTGCCATTCCGCACGCTGCTCACTGGTAGGAAATGGATCATCTGTCCATCGCCAGTCACACTTGAAAGCAGTTACACTTGCAGCGGTGGAGAAAATAAGCTTGTGGTTATAGAAGTCTGTTTCTAAATGAAATGGCTTAGCTATTTTTATCCACACAAGCCTAGACTTATTACTGAATATTAATAAGTTCAGGCAGCTGAAATGAACCGGTTGAATGTGGGAGGGAGAGAAATATTATTCTTTCCTCTTACTAAGAGACAAGCAAACCTGAAACCTTAAGTCTTTGTGCACACCAAAATAAGATCTCAGTCCTTAAAGTTTCAAGACTTGGCTCAACATATGGCAAAATGCTCTTTTTCTATCACATTGCCATAATCCTCTGACTTGCTCATTACAGTATCTGAGGATTTTTGTAATAAAAGCACACTTGCTTTTTCTTGCTCATTTTATATTTCCACACTGTAAAGATATCCAAGCTGCTCAGTGTGACAACATTCCACAACTGGCTCTGCTGTGAAGCCAAAGATGCTGGGGAGATTTGATGACCAGGGTCTAGATGACTTAATAGAAAAGAGAAGTTTGTAATGGAACCAGTGTTGCCAGCTCCATTGCACCTGCCCACTCACACACCATTGAGCAGAGGGCAGATAGAAGCCAAGACTCACAGAGGTCTCAAGCCATCATAATTTTTTCCTCTTAATTATAAGGAATCATTCTAGACATACAAGACACAATATATAGCAATATAAAGGTAACAGGATATGAGTTTTTAGCCTGTTTTAATATGGCAACGTCACTACCTGTTTTCTGTTTTTCTTTGCTTCTCTGCAGTGGAAGGAGTGATTAAACCCATTCTAGGAGGGAAGGAACTTCCTCTGCCCTCTCTCATTCCCACTGCTCCCCACCCCCAGGAGGGAAAGCAAACATTTCTTCCCCCGCCCCAGGAAGTGTATGATGACTAAGCCTCCAGATCCTGGAAGGAGAAGCTAGTGCTTAGTTGCTGGTGATTTGAGCCCCGAATTTCGTAGCTATTGAAGATTACTGCAGGAAAGAAAAGGAAATAGCACAGGGCTTCAAGGATAGAGGGTCTAGTGCTGGCTCTCTGGAAAATACAAATCATTGGAGGTAATGCGCAAGAAAAAAAGGAGAGTTATTAGATAGGGAGAATTGTCTGGGAAAGGGAGATGGGTGGAGGAGGTGGGACATTGAACAGGAAATACTGAATGAGTAATTGGAAAACAGTCTTGAATAAGAGGAAACACATGGTCCTTTTGACTTACCTCTTGGTGTTCACACAGGTGAGAATCATCCCAAAATCTGTGCCTGAGACCTCAAGGGGAATATTTCTCCATCCATATCATGACCTCACTAAATTGGCTGCCCAGTGGACACAACAATCATTCCTGCCACAGAACAATGGCCTACTGTTTGCAGTGGCACTATATGGGCCATCTTGCTCCTATATCCCAGGATGACTTAAGCCCAAGGGACCCCTTGGACTCTTTGCTGTGTTGTAGGGAGGAATCTCTCCAGCTGCACTTGGGAAGACTGAGTAGAAGGAGCTTGCATTCAAGCTGGAACAATGGCCTTTAAGTGGAAAGCTCTGTAGCATAAGTAAAGTCAACCACTGATCACCTCTCCAGTATCCATTCCCATTTCCATCTTCTCTAAACAGATCCCAAATATTTTTTAGATATTCACCATCCCCGTTCTTTGCAGTTCATGTTACTTATAGCTTACTCTATTCCCTATTCCCAGGACCCTGATCCCATACTCATTGTCAGTGATTGGTCCAACACCCAGGCATAAACCAGTTAGCCCATGGCATTCCCCTGTTACAGCTACTAGGGCATGTGACCGACTGGGACATTGGCCCAGTTAGACAGAAGGAAAGGATGTTATTTCAAGGTTGGAATAGATGCTCTTCCTCTCTCCTGCTGGATATAAATAAAGAAGCGTATCCCTTAATTCCTAATGGCAGCTATCTTATACCCCCAGGGGACCCAATCTTAGCTTAATTCAAAAGCTGTGACACAGAGAGAGATGGAAAATATCTTTGTGTTTGAAGACATTGTTGGGCCATGAAATTATCCATCTTTGAAGCCCACCCTATCTATGGATCTACTCATTTCCTTATTGTTTAAATCAATTTACTTAGAGTTGTCCACTATGTGCATCTGAAAACTGCTTAAAATCCTCATTAGAGGTGCCCAGGAAGCTGGCAAGGAAACCTGCTTCTCTGTTAAAGTAAAACTAAGAACTTTCAGTGATCAGCCAGAAAGGAAAACCATTTAGTGCAGAAGAAGGAGGCAGCTAATTAGCCCCAATTCCATACTCATAAACCTCACCCTTCTGCATGGGATTCTCTGAAGTCAGACACTGTAGCCACCACCATACTTGGCTCCAGAGGTATGTAAATTCCCTTTTAAGGCCAGAGAGATACAATCAAGCCATAACTTCCAAGACAATTTCGCATATGTCACAGAAGAACAACAGGGACATGAGCAAAGAATATGCCCATGAATAAAATTTGTCTGACTTTCAAAGTACTACGTAATTGTTCCAGAGCTAGCTGGTGCCCAGATTTACAGATCTTGTCTTACTTCTTATCCTAATATGTGAGCTGTTTACCAAAGGTTGACCCAGCTTCACATGTAATCCTACTTGGGGTTCTAATTTCCTCCTAATTGACCTCAACATGGAGAGCACCATCTTAAATCTGTCCCTCTAGGGTTCTCTCTTGGGACTTTGATAAATTTCAATGTAAGAGTTCCATTCACTTTCTAGTTGAGAGTCCATCTCTGGCTCTGTTTCTCAATGTCTGACCCAAACCACCAAACTCTCTATATTAAGATCATCAGGGATTATCACTTAATATGCAGATTCCTGGGTCCCATTCTAAGGGATTATGATTCAGTAAGTGTGGAGTAGTACCCATGAATCTGCATTTTAGCTAGTTCCCCAGGAAATTGTGATCAAGATAAAAATTGAAAACACTATTCTAAGAATAGCTTTAACCTTTCCAAAACTAGCAGTAAAGGTAGCCTATATAGCATGCTATAATGAAAGAAACATAATACAAATACACTTCCTCACAAATGCATATATATTGGTTAGTTTGGACTTTCAAATCTAGCTTGCAGTTGCAATTCTACAAGCCATTTTACATACCCTCTTTTTTTTTCCTTAACCAATCCAAACACATGCTTTTCTTTTACCCAAAAGAATAGGTACAGTACAACAGAATATTTTTTTTTCTCCTGCATTCAATAAATTATAGTTAAAGTCTATATATACGCTTATTTGCAAAATATGAATTTCACAAGAAGCAGCATATGGAAAGATATTTCAGAGGCTGAACATAGATTTTTAATGGAAATAATACTTTTTCAGTAAATTCTAAAAAATGCTAAACACACATTGGAAGCAGAATGCTAACACATTAGAACTCAAGGGTGACTAAAAATAAAAAGGAGAAATAGTTCAAGAAGTGACCAGTCCACATGCCAAGCTCACTCCTATCCAGAATGGAATAAGGAAGGCCTATCTGCTGTAACATATCTCCCTGATTCATCTTGTCACCCACCTAGCCACCCACTGCCTTCTGTTTCCACATCACATTTCTTCATTGTGTTTTGGACTGCTATAACCTTAAATCGTTACATGGAAGGAGTAGCACATAAACCAATTGTAAACACTTTAGGTGTTGAATGCATGTAGCCATTACTTAGGTTTAGAATGACTCTGATGTAACGACACCCAGGTCAGATAAGTTTCAAAAGCTAGATGACTGTCTTAAATTGGGTCTTCCCAGAGTAGCTGCCAAGACAAAGACTTAAGTGGTAGTAATTTATCTGAGATCAAATCCAAGGAATCATGGGTAGGGGAAGTGGGGAAGTGAAACAGAGAAATGAGAAAAGCCATGCAGGGCGTGATAACGAGAACTTTACTGCCGTGACAATTGGGACTATCCTATCCCATGGGAGACCTCTAGGACACTACACATAACACACCTCAGGGTTTTCTCAAGCAAGGCATGAGGAGCTGGGCATTATCCATTAACTAACTCCCTTTCATCATTGGTTGAGGGATGCTCCAGGGACACCAATTTCCTCAAGCGCTTCCAGTGTTCCACTTGTGTGACGTTGAGCAGCCTTGGTCTCAGGAGCCATCAGCATGTACAGGACTGATGAGTGCTAGGAGGTTATGTGCTGGGCACCAACAGCGTCTGCTGCAGTCCACCCTTTGCATCACTCAGGTCCCTTTGGGCCCTATGTTCAATTGACCCAACCCCGTCACCGATTCTTCGGGAGGTGATTGGTCAGAAGGTCAAAAGAGAAAAGAAAATACTACACGAAGTTAATGGGGTGGTTGGTACAAAAGCCATAATTGATAATTGTCATCTCCCTCCTCTGCCACCTGTTCATCAACCTTGCTAGTCTAGATTGCTTGCTGGTTGTGATAATCTAGAACTTCATTCCTTAGAAATTCAAGCCCCTGATTACCATCCTCTTGTCAAACTGAGACCACTTGAATTGGCAGGTCATGATATATCACCATGTATGAAATCAACAAAAAGTGCCCCCATAAATTTCCTGAGTTCCAGACATATTCCTGGCTGGCATTTGGTGTTACCAAACCTATCTCCTACCTTCTATGGTAATCAGGACCAATTACTCCTCCCTATAGTAACTCTTTTCTTTGCCTGTTGGTTTACCAGCCCGAGAAGTCCAAAACAGACTAGGTGGAAGTTATGACTAGATAAGCAGATTTCAAAGAGAGGTCTGAAGAGACCTAGGAGTTTCCAAGACTGTCAGGGGGCAACTGAGGCCCACAATTTTCAACTACATAACTGCAAGAGACAAAATTTTCTTCATACACTTCAACCACAACAATATATCACAACAGATTGAATGCTGAAGTAGGTATGAAACTCTACCTCTCTTCTATTAAACCAGATGTTAAAGAGATTTGCCAAAATGTAAAACAGTAGCATTCTCTCATTAAATTTTTTGTTTTGGAAATAATTAGTTTTTCATAAAAATATGTGGTTTTCATTAATGTGTAATGGGTTTATGATGGTTATTTTAAAATAAATTAATAAATAAGCATTTTTTCAGTTTTAGTTACAAATAATTAGCTGTAGAGAAAAACTCACAAAAATAAAACTCACTGGGACCTGCAAAGTGTGTAAAAAAGTCTTGAGACCAAAAAGTGCAAGATCTTTGCTTTAGATTTAATGAGGTACTGACAGCATTCCCTGATAATTGCAACCCTTCCCCAAGAACAAAGACCTGCACTCCAGGAAAGGCTAAAAGTGCTGGGATGGGAAGTACGGATGTTCTGAGAGGGTCCCTGAGAGTGATGGTGAAAAGGACCACTCCTCCCTCCACCAACTGGTTTCTTGACCCACATACTATAACTTTCAAGACGCAGAACCATCCAATGGCTATAGGTTCAAAGTTATACCGCCCCAGCTCTGAAGAATATCATTCCCAAAGTGACATCTTAGTTGTATTTTCAAAAAATTATATTATAAAAATTTCTAACATACACAAAAGTAGATAGTACAGTATAATGAATCCCTCTGTTTTGTTTTAATCATCCATATTCAATAGTTGTCAATTTTTTGTAACATATGCTTTGTTTTTATTTTTATTTTTATTTTTTTTTAGTTTTCTTTTTTTTTTTTTGCTCTGCTTATGTAGTTTTAAAATCTTTTTACAAGTTTTGGAGGTATAATTGAAGTCTACTTCACAAATCAAAAGTGTGTAACTTGATAGGTTTTGACATATTGTATATACACTGTTAAAGTCATCATGAAAATCAAGACAACAAACATTTCCATCACTTCCAAAAGTTTCCTTCATGCCTGTTTGTAATCCATCCCTCCTCCCATCTCTGTCACCAGGCAACCACTGATGTGTTTTGTCACTATAGATTAGTTGCATTTTTCTATAATTTTATAGACATGTGTTAAAATAATTAATTGAGAGACCAATGGCTGAGGCAGCTCCAGTGCCCTGGGTCCCTACATACACGAACTGAAACCCAACTCAGTGTAAATGGTAAAATGGAACTTAAGCTTAACAAATCAGAAACTAACAACTAACCTCTAATTAGAGACTTTTCACTGAAATGATTCAAATAAGGCTGCTGCTCCACTTTGACCAATTAATTATTTTTTGCCTTGCTTCCACATTTACCCTATAAAAGTGTTCCCCTCGTACTACTTTGGGGGAGCCTCCAAACCATTGTGGTCTGGAGCTGATTAATTCATGAATCACCATCTGCTCAAATAAGCTCTTTAATATTTTAATGTGCTTCAGTTTATCTTTTAACAAATTTAATCATATATGTACTCTTTTTTTACTTAGATGCTTTCACCCAGCATTAATTATTTTGAGATTTATCCCTATTGTTGCATATATCAATAATTCACCCATTTTATTGCTGAGTAGTATCCCACAGTATGAATATAATAATGTCATGCTCCATATAACAATGTTTTGGTCAATGATAGATCCCATATATGATAGTGGTCCCATAAGATTATAATACCATATTTGACTGTATCTTTTTTATTATATGCTTAGATACACAAATACTTACCATTGTGTTCCAATTGCCTACAATATTCAGTACAGTAACATGCTGTACAGGTTTGTAGCCTAGGACTAATAGGCTACACCATACAGCTTAGGTGTGTAGTAAGCTATGCCCTCTAGATTTGTGTAAGTACACTCTATGATGTTTGCACAATGACAAGATTGCCTAACAACACATTTCTCAGAGTTCATCACTGTTGTTAAGCGATGCGTGACTGCACCACGATATATTTATCATTTCATGTGTAACACTTGGGCTGTTTCTAGGTCTGGGTTATTAAAAATAAAACAGCTATGAGCATTTGTATACACATCTTTATGGGCACATAGATCTTCTATTTTCTAGGAGTAAAATGGCTGGGTCATAAGATAGGCATGTTTTTAACTTTTTAAGGAACTGACTAACTTTTCTTCAAAACAGTTTTACCATTTTAGATTCCCACCTGTAGTCCAAGAAAGTTCCAGTTGCTCTCTGTCTTCATCAAAAATTGGTTGGTCAGTTAATTTTAGTCATTCTAACAGGTGTGTAGTGATAGCTCATTGTGGTTTTAGTTTGTATTTCCCTGAAGACTAATGACATTAAGCATGTTTTCATGTTAATTTGTCATTCATATATTTTATGTGAAGTGTCCGACTAAGGCTTTTACCCATTTTGTAACGGGGTTGCTGGTCTTCTTATGTTTAAAGGTTTTTGTATATTTTAGAAACAAGTCCTTTGGTAGATATACATGTTGCAAACATTTTATCCAAGTTCGTGTCTTGCCCTTTTGTTTTCTTTTGAAGAATAAATGTTCTTGATTTTCATGAAATCCAATTTTATCATTTTTTCTTTTCTGGTTTTTGTTCTTTGTGGTCTAAGAAGTCTTTGTCTATCCCAGGGTAGCAAAGATTTTCCTCCTTTCTTCCCGGTGTTTATAATTTTAGCTTTTACATTTAGGCCTTTGATCCCTTTCAGGATAATTTTTGTGTATGGTGTGAGGTAAGGGTTGACTTTTTCTTCATATTGATAGCCAGCATCAACTTTTTGAAATGCTTTTTTTCCCTTCAATAAATCACTTTAGCACCCTTGTAATAAATCAACTGGCCAATGTGTGGGTCTATTTCTGGACTCTATTTTGTTCCATTGATAGAGTGATACATATATAATCTTTTTGCCAATACCCAAATGTCTTGATTAGTATAACTTTATAGTAAGCCTTGAATCAGGTAAAATAAGTTCTCCAACTTTGCTCTTTCTTTTAAAATATTGCTTAATTTGTTTTAGATCTTTGCACTTCCATATATAATTCTAAATCAGCTCTCTAATTTCTACAAAAAATCTTGCTAGAATTTTTATTGGTATTCCACTGACAAATATGGGGATATTTGAAATCATTATGGTATCAGGTCTTCTAACCCATAATCATGGCATACTTCTCCATTAATTTAGGTCTTCTCAAACTTCTCTAAACAATGCTCTGTAATTTTTAGTGTAGAGGTCTTGAGTATCTTATGTTAGTTATTCCTACATGTTTTATATCATTCATTGCTACTATAAATAAGATTTTATTTTTTAATTTAATGTTCATGTTGCTTACTAATAATGTATAAAAATATAAGTGATTACTGTTTATTAACCTAGCATCCTGTGACATTGCTAAATTCATTCATTAATTCTAATAGTTGTTTTAGAGAGTCCTTTGTATTTTCTGCATAAGCAACCATATCATCTACAAACACCTCTTCCTTTCCAATTTTTTGTGTCTTTTTACTTCCTTTTCTTTTCTTATCATACTGGCTAAAACCTGCAAAACAATGGTTTTTAATTAGAGGTGGTAACAATAAGCAGGGACCTCTTTCCTGACTTAAGTTGTAACAATTTAGTCTTTCCCATCTAAAAGTGATATTCATTGTAGATTTTTTTTTAAAAGATGCTCTTTATCAATGTGAGGAAGTTTCCTAGTCTTCCTAGCTTGCTGGTAGTTTTTATCATGGAAGGGTGTTCAAGTTTTCTAATGCTTTATCTGCACATGTTGACACAATATGATTCTTGTCCTTTATTCTGTTAACATAGTGAATGACACTAACTGATTTTTGAATGTCAAATCAAACTTGCATTCCTGGGATATAAAACCTATTTGTTCATGCTCTATTATCTTTTGTTTATATTATTGGATTCTAATTGGATTCTAATATTTTCTATTTTCTTGAGTTTTCTTATCTTTATTATTTTCTTTCTTCTACTTACTTTGTGTTTACTTTTCTTTTGCTTTTCCAGATTCTGCAGGTGGAAATTTATGTCATTGTTTTTATACCTTGCATATTTTCTAATACAAGCATTTGAAACTACAGTTTTGTATTCTTGCTTTCATTCAGATCAACGTATTTTCTAATTTCCCTTCTGCTTTCATCTTTGACCCATGAATAGAAGTGTGCTATGATCAAAGAATACATTATGTTGTAATTATGTATGATTTTGATCTGTTTAATTTTATTACTTTTATTGAAAATTATCTTATGAGACAGCGTATTGTATATCTTGGTGGTGCAGCATGTATACTTGAAAATATGTGTATATTGCTGTTGTATGTAGTGCTTTATAAATGTCACTTAGGTCAAGTTGATTTTTAGTATTATTCTGATCTTTTATGTCTTTATTGATCCCTTTTAGTTTTGGCTAGGGTCCTAGCAACTGCTGACGTAGGGAGTTGAAATTTTCTACTATATGTCAAATCGTCCACTTCTTCCTTTTATTCTCTCAATATTTGCTTCATACATGTTACGTCTCTATTATTAGATGCCTGCACACTGATAATAGTCATATCGTCCTGATGAGTTATCCTTTTCATTATTATAAAATGTCCTTGTTTAGTACTGGTAATACTCTTTGAAATCTTTTTTTTTTTTTAATTTGTTGTTTATAGGGGTACAGATGTTTAGGTTACGTATGTTGCCCTTGCCCCCCCTTCCCCCCAAGTCCCAGTCCCAAGCGTGTCCATCTCTCGGAGGGTGCGCGTTGCACCCTTTGTGTATGCATATATCCGTCCCCTCCTCCCCCTCGCCCCTCCCCCTTCCCCCTCCCTCCCTACCCGACATCCAATAGATGTTA